>CAKNYM010046058.1:0-23451 GCA_932195095.1 Andricus curvator
GATAATTTAATCAAGGTCAATCACGTTCTGGAATATCATGGGTTATTTAAACTACATACAAAGGAAACTTGGAGAGGCTCCGAGACAACTTATAGGAAATTGGATACGCACCAATAGAACTTTAATTAATCTGAAGGAGCAACGCACTTTCCTAATCAGATGTAGAAAAGAAACTCTGATTCCAGCACATATTCAACATCAGACAAACAAATGTTATGTATTAGCTTGAAGAAGGCCTGCAACAAGGTCGAAACGTACGTTGGTTTAAATTAAAATTAACGAATAAAGCATGATTCTTGACAACTGAATTTACTATTATTATTTTTACTGGACCGTATGACCAAAATAACAAATTCTTATATGAATTGACTTCATTATTAATAACAACGGTCGAAGAAAAATTTCAAAGTGTGGATAATATTCCATCCACTGAACATAGATAATTTAATCAAGGTCAATCACGTTCTGGAATATCATGGGTTATTTAAACTACATACAAAGGAAATTTGGAGAGGCTCCGAGACAACTTATAGGAAATTGGATACGCACCAATAGAACTTTAATTAATCTGAAGGAGCAACGCACTTTCCTAATCAGATGTAGAAAAGAAACTCTGATTCCAGCACATATTCAACATCAGACAAACAAATGTTATGTATTACCTTGAAGAAGGCCTGCAACAAGGTCGAAACGTACGTTGGTTTAAATTAAAATTGACGAATGAAGCATGATTCTTGACAACTGAATCTACTATTATTATTTTTACTGGGCCGTATGACCAAAATAACAAATTCTTATATGAATTGACTTCATTATTTAAAAAAAAAGTTAAACAACCACCGCAGGGTCCCATTAAGAGCAACTGCCATCCAACAAAATGTCAATAGCCCCCAGTAGCACCGCGGTAAATCACACCTATGGCCATGTCACTTCCTCATCTTCGTCTGCAGCTTGATAAAGCAGCGGTTGGGGAAGCGCTCCGCGTACATATCCATTTTTCCAGAGGTAGTCGGCTTGATTTCGCAAAGACTGATGCGAAACGTGCTGAAGCTCTGGGTGTTTCTGGCACCACAGAGTGGGCATACGCGCAATAAAGCCTCCGCGAACAGGGATAATGCTGGCATCGTAGCAGTCTAGCACGTCATCCCTGAGTCGATCCATCCACTTAATGTGGGCGTTTCGCCGGTTCGTCGTCGTGTTTCTATCTAAATTATTTTCAGCACACCGAACTCTAGGCTGATCGGCATTGTTTGCCGACCCATTGTCGGGTGTTCTGCGCGTTCGATTGTCTTGAACCGCATCTACAACATTTTGGTGTTTTGGTGGTTTTATTGTTGTTCCCACGAGCAGCTAGGGAAAGGGTTAGTCCATCCTTGTAGAGCCCCGCGTGAAAGGATAAGGCTGATACTCTGAGAGGTCGCCCGGTATCCCAGAGTCACCGTTTGAGACACCTAACCCAGGTGCCATTCAGCTTTCGGCACGGTTGTTACGCCTTCGCTTAGGAGTTATTCCTTCGGGACCATCCCTGGACAATTGTCCGCGACTGCTTATTAATTATCGTAACCATATTCAGCAGAAACCCTTGGTACAGGAACCCTCTATCCGCAACCCGAGGACGCGTTCGGTGGCTTTGTCATAGGCCCTTCGGTGCTATTCCAAAGGAATCGAAACCGAAACCGAATGATCCTTCGAGCCGCATATATATATATATATATATATATATATATATATATATATATATATATACACTGAGCGAAGAATTCCCGTGTAGTTCGGGTTTACACCCCAATAGTTCGGGTGGTTTCTCTTTTTTTTTGTTTCACACGAAGGTTTGGTGCGCTTGTACTACTGAGACGTGCGATCACCCGAACCATTCGGGTGCTCAACCGAAACAGCAGCAACCGAAGTGGTGGGGGGCCCGCCCCAATATTTGGGGAGCTTGCACGAATGATTCGGGTAGTGGCACGAATGATTAAGGTCGTTAGACAACTGGAATCAATTACAAATCTTACACGTTGATGATTACAGTTCAACCCTGTCCTAAAGCACTACATGTACATTATCGAGTTTTCGATTATGTGATTTACCTAATCTTAGAATGCTCCGTTATTATAAATATGAGTGGTGAACAATAAATTCGACATAACCTAGAAAGAGTGACATTCGGGAAGAACCTGATGTTCATCAGGTGCGGCCATTAGCGAACATGCGCAAACGTCGAACGCGCAGCATCCAACGCGGTTGACGACTCGAATCTCCTGAATCATTCGTGCAAGCTCCCCAAGTATTGGGGCGGGCCCCCCACCACTTCGGTTGCTGCTGTTTCGGTTGAGCACCCGAATGGTTCGGGTGATCGCACGTCTCAGTAGTACAAGCGCACCAAACCTTCGTGTGAAACAAAAAAAAAGAGAAACCACCCGAACTATTGGGGTGTAAACCCGAACTACACGGGAATTCTTCGCTCAGTGTATATATATATATATATATATATATATATATATATATATATATAATATTTGATAAACTTTTAAGAGTTGACTATTAGTCAACTGAGTACCAGTAACAATAATCGAATAATGCGAAAATTTAAATTTTTGGTAGAAAATTAACTTTTTTGTTAAAAAATTATATTTTTGGGTTGGAAATTCCACCGTTTTATAGATAAATCGTCCTTTTGGCTTTAAAATTCAACAATTTTGTTGAAACCT
This sequence comes from Andricus curvator, assembly GCA_932195095.1. Taxonomy (NCBI): domain Eukaryota; kingdom Metazoa; phylum Arthropoda; class Insecta; order Hymenoptera; family Cynipidae; genus Andricus; species Andricus curvator. The sequence goes on from CAKNYM010046058.1 coordinate 2,709, forward strand.
CGTCTTTTTTTGTAGAGCAATAATCTTTTTGCTGGAAAATTCATCGTTTTGGTTGAAAATTGAACGACTTTGGTTGAAAGTTGAACTAATTTGTTAAGAATACATATTCTTTAAGATTCACCTCCTTTGATTGACAATTTAACTATTTAAAAATTTAACCATTTCCATGTTTAAAATTTATTTTTTTTTAAAGATTTATCATTTTACTTGAAAATTCATCTGTATGGTTGAAAATGTAACTATTTTGTTGACAATTCGTTTTTTTATGTTCAAAATTGATTTTTTAATCTGAAAATTGCACTTACCCATTTTTTTTTATAGAAATTTATCCTTTATAAGTTGAAAATTCAACTTTTTGGCATTTTCATGTATTTCATCTATTTGTTGAAAATTCGTCTTTATGGTCGAAAATTAATCTTTTTGGTTATAAATTCATCTGTTTTGATTAAAAATGTAAATTTTTAAGTCAAAATTAGTCTGGTTTGGTTAAGGATTCAACAATTTGAAAGAAAATTAAAGTATTCGGTAGAAAATTAACTTTTTTGTTAAAAATTCATATTTTGGTTGAAATTGAAGTATTTGGTTAAAAATTAAACTATTTTTATAAAACTTTAACTTTTTGGTAGAAAATTCATTCTTTCGTTAAAAAATAATATTTTCGTGTTGAAAGTTAATGTATCTTGTTGAAAATTTATGTTTGTTAAAAATTAATATTTTTTCAAGATTCAGCTCTGGTTTAAAATTTAACTCTTTTTGTTGAAAATTCGGTTTTTTGGTTCAAAATAATTTTTTTTATCTGAAAAGTGCACTTATCCATTTTTGGTTAGAAATGTATCCTTTATAAGTTGAAACTTCAACTACTTGGTAGAAAATTCATGTATTTTGTTAAAAATTCGTCGTTTTGATAAAAAAAAATAATTTTCTTTGTTGAAAATATTTCGACTTGAAATCTTAGGAATTAAAAGTGTTTCCTATTGCATTCAATATGATATTTACATTCATTGTATTTGAAAGAATTTATTCCTCCATATCATTACCCCATTTTCGTGAAAAATCACCCTATTTAATATGTCTAAAAGTGAGTTTTACATAAGGGCTAATACGAGGGGTTATATCAGTTGTCGGGCGTAGCGTAAATTTTACTAATTTGACAAAATAAAAGACACTGTGATTCTATTCTTCACCTTCTTACCTAAAAACCAGTTCTATGAAATGTGAACCCGAAAAACTGGGAGACATGTTTTTCTTGATTTACTTCAAGATTGTTGCTGGTATTGGAGAATTATTTCAATAAAAGTTGTCCATCTCTATGAAGTTAGAGATGCACGCCGAGACGAGAATTTCTCGGATCTCACCTGATATTGCCCGTATTCGAGATATTTTTGTTGTCGAGAACTTTTAGCTTGCAATTATTTAATCTCATCCCGTCCCGACTTCAATATGCAAGCAACATCGGCAAAGATTCTCGATAATGTTTACATTTGAGTTCGACATTTCGCGTAAATCTGAAAAATAAGATAGCAGAATTTGAACATTATGGAAGTGGAATCACGACGAATAAGAATGCCGAAAAGAACCATCGTCAATTTCGAGCTCATCAAAGTAATGATTTGATACTAAATCAAGAAATTAAGTATAATAATTTTACAAGATCTAACTAATTCATTGATAAAACCTTAGGTGAGATATTTTGTAAACAAAAATTTTAAACTCCAAAAGGTAGAAAATATAAAGGAACTAGTCCAATTTCTCATAACCACTAAAACAAGAAAAAGAATATAACATTTTTGTGGACAGAAATCAAATTCATTTTAGTAACAAAATTATTTATAGCAGAATAAAGCAATTAAAATATATAGTAAATGTCCCAGTAATCGTGAAGATCCTAATAACCGTCAAACTTAGTTATAATTTGAATATATTGTTAAAAAATATGTTAAAAGTAACATTTGATAATAAAAACAATTTATTTTTAGCATTTTAATGCATTTAAAATTAAATAAAAAGTAAGAAATTTGGCGTCACGATTACTGGGACGTTTACCTTATTATTTTGGCACTATCTATGGTTCCGAAATTTTCCGTAACAATAGCCCTGGACGAGCTGGAAAAAGGGTTAGAGTTACGGAAAATTCCGTAACCATAGACTGTGCGTATTATTTTTTCAAAAATTCGCTATATTTTTTGTATGAATTTGACTTCTATTCAAATACATTTTTTTAGATTTTCTGTCCTAAGAATCTTAATTTTGTTCACAATTTTCTAACCTAACGGTGTTCTAAATGAAGTGGTTATTTTGTGTAAAATTATGTTACTTCAGTTAATATTAAATCATTATTTTGATAACCACGAAGCTTCCAATGGTCTTTTTTGGCCGTAACCCTAGACAGTGCGGGGGTTTCTATCTGTGATTACGGAATTTTCCGTAAACTTAGCCCTGAACGAGCTGGAAAAGAGGTTAAAGTTACGGAAAATTCCGTAACCATAGACCGTGCGTATTATTTTTTCAAAAATTCCTTATATTTTTCGTATAAATTTGATTTATATTAAAATACATTTTTTTAGATTTTCTGTCCTAAGAATCTTAATTTTGTTTACAATTTTCTAACCTAACGGTGTTCTAAATGAAGTGTTTTTTTTGTAACATTATGTTACTTCAGTTAATATTAAATCATTATTTTGATGGCCACGAAGCTTCCAATAGTCTTTTTTGGCCTTTTTTTTACTTTTTATGTGATTCCACTTCCATATTTTCCAAATTCTGATGCATTTTTTTTATATTTATGCGAGATGACAAATTTTAAATTTTATCCAAAATCTTACCCGATCTTGCTCGTTTTCCGAAATTCTTGACCAAAATCACGAGATACGGGACTTCTCGCTTTCTTCAGTCGGGATGGTTCCCGAAATCGATGTTTTCTTGTCTCGTCCCGCCCGAATGCATCTCTATATGAAGTACATATTTTTGGTTCTATTAATTTTTTTTACGTTTACTTATTAGAGGACTCTATGAAAAAAAAGGAATCGACATTTTTAAACCCTTAAAACCCCTAATTGGATAGTTTTTTTGTATTATCACAAAAGTTCCACAAAAATTAATTTAAAGAAACAAATCAAATTATAAGTTTTTTCAATCCTTGGTCGGAAATGTTGCACAAGTACGAAAAAGTAGAACTACTCGTACTTTTACAGGAAAATACCAATGAATATAATAATTTTAAGAAAGCTAAGAAATTCAGGTGGCCGTTTTAATCGAGGAAAAAAATTCCCGGGCATTTCCCGGTTCGCAAAAAATTATTGAATTCCTTTTAGTTCTTTGGAATTCTTTTGATTAATTTTAGTTTCCAAATTTGTATTTGGGGACATGTTACCGATGAGACATTTAATTATACTTCAATTTCTCACTTATAAAGTTCTAGAAAAACATGAATACACATTTTTAAACATAGTTATACTACTGAGATATCATCTACTAGGATTATTCACAAAAATATATATATCTTGCAAGGGAGTGCCCGGTAGTGTGTTTTCTGTGTAGATTCATAATTTTTTTAAATAAAGATCATGGCTCCAAAGTAAAATTTGGAAATACATAGGCCCAATTATTTGACCTATTATTTATTGAAATGTTTATATATTTAATTCTCTTATAAAGTTTTATTTAAGTATGCAAAAATAAACATTTTAAATGTTCTTTTTTAAATGAAAAACAGTTTGCTTTTTCGAACTTGTTTCGCAAACAAATTTATTTTCTATGAATGTTATTAATTTAATTTTGCTTAAATTTCCCAAAAATATTCAAAAATCAGAATATAAATGGAATAACAATAACAAAAAATAAAATAATATAAAAATATGAATTATTGATCAATTAATTAATTAATTGATGCAAAAGATTTTTTGGGAAAAAACGACAATATTTCGAAGAAGTGAGTCTTTCATTGAAAAAGAGCATTTAAAATATTAACTTTTGCATAAATTAGAAAAATTATTAGAAGGGAATCGAATATATTGATATTTTTTCCGATAAAAATATTTTCAAAACTGGAAAAAACTACACGCAGCGGGAATTCAGCCCCGAACCTTACGTCTACAAACCAGTTGCGCTACCGCCTGGACTTTCGGACAAGTTGGAAGAGGATACTTCTCAAGTCTATAAATTGGCGACGAACGATGTACCTCATCGTCCTGAAATTCGGGATGACTTAAGCCAATATTTGCCTAGGGGAGATGGGATGGTTTATCCTAAACGGAAGTATAGAGGGGGATGATGAAGGGGAATATACACGTTCAGGTGGAAAGAGGGGAACGGTAATTGATTATGTGGTAGTGGACGACAAGGTAAGAGAGAAGGTTAAGAAACTAGAGGTAGGGAATTATGTAGATTCGGATCACTTTCCCTTAATATTGACAGTAGGGAGAGAAATGAGAAATATCAATAAGGCTAAAAAGGAAGCAAAAGGAAAAGGAGCAGGAAGAGGGGATTGGTCAATGGAAGGTAAAGAACAGTTTAAAGAAAAAGTCAGGAATATCAAAATGGGAAAAAGAAATGTAAACGAGGAAATGGAAATAATTATAGGAGAAATAAAAGGAGTATTAGAGTGCACAAGCAAAAAAGAAGTTAGTGAAGGAGGGGATAGAAGTGGATGGGATGAGAATTGTAAACAGAAGAAGAAGGAAGTGAAAAGGGAATTAAGAAAATGGAGAAAAGGGACAAGTAGTGGAGAAGAATATAGGAGAAAAAAGGAGTATACTGAGTTGTGTGATCAAAAAAAAGAGGAAAATAAAAGGTTTAAAGAAGAAGCGGAGAAGGCTAGGACGGAAGTAGAGGTTTGGAAGGTGGTAAATACAGAGAGAAGAAGAAGGAAAAGAGTAAACCAGGATATTGAGATGGTAGAATGGACAAAATATTTTATGGAGTTATTAAGAGGGGTTGAGAGGAAAGTTAGGAAAGGAGGAAAAGATGGTAGGGAAACAGATGAGGAGGAGGACATTACAAGGGAAGAAATAGACAACGTATTAGGGATGATGAAACATGGAAAGGCACCTGGTATAGATGAGATTCCAAATGAAGTATGGAAATATAGGGGGACAGAATTGAAGGAATGGGTATGGATAATGTGCAATAGAGTATGGAGAGGAGAGGGGTGGCCAGAGTTATGGAAAGAAGGAGTAGTGATACCAATAGTGAAGAAAGGCAAAGGGGAGGAGGTTAAAGATTATAGGGGAGTGACACTAATGCCAACACTGTATAAAGTATATGTGACTGTTTTATCGGAGAGGTTAAAAAAAGAAGTTGTGGAGAAAAAGATAAAGCCACCGAATCAGACAGGGTTTAGAAAAGGGATGGGGGTGATGGACAATATATATGTTCTGAACTATTTAGTAAATAAGAGGATTAAAAGGGAGAAAGGGGCAATGGTAGCAATATTCGTGGACTAAAAGGCGGCGTTTGACTCATTAGAGCGAGGCGAGGTAGAAAAAGTTACGGTGAAAAAGGCGATACGAGGGGGATTAATAAAGAGAGTATCGGAAATTTTTAGAGACAAAAAGCAAGGTAAAGGTAGGAGAGCAAGTAGGAGATAGTTTCTGGTTGGTGAGAGGAGTAAGGCAAGGATTTCCTCTGAGCCCACTTTTATTTAATATATTAATATCAGACTTGGAAGAAGAAATGAAGAGAAAAGGGTGGGGTGGAGTTAGGGTAGGGAACGAAAAGATATATACACTGGCATACGCAGACGATATAGTGTTGATGGCAGAAGATGAAGAAGGCATGGCGGGCTTAATTACAGGATTAGAGAAATACTTAGATGGAAAAAAGTTGAATTTAAATGTAGAAAAGACAAAGATAATGAGGTTTAGAAAAGGAGGGGGAAGAAAGAAAGAATGGACGGGGAGATGGAAGGGAATAAAATTGGAAGAAGTAAAAGAGTTTAAGTATTTGGGATATAACTTGCAAGCAAATGGAGATCATAGGGCTCATATAAGAGAAAGGACAAAAAAAACAGCAGGGGTAATGAAACAGATATGGGGAATGGGAAAAAAAAAGTTTAAAAAAAAATTGGAGAAGGAGAATCTGGTTATTTGATACGCTGATATGGCCGGTATTAGGTTATGGAGCAGAGATATGGGGATGGAAAGAAAGGAAAGAGATTGAGAGTTTACAAGAAAGGTATATAAGGTGGACGCTAAGGGTAGACTGGAGGACACCGGGATATATGGTGAGAGAAGAAGCGCAAAGGGATAAATTAAGTACTAGAGCGGGAAAGAAGGCCTGTAATTTTGAGACGAAGCTGTGGGAGGGAAAGGGAGGGGAGTTAGCGAGAAAGTGTTTGATGGAGGCAGAAGAAAGGAGAGGGAGGGCGATGGAATTAACGAGATGGCAAGAAGAAAGGAGGGAGTTCTTTAAGGCTAGAGGTATAGAAGACGGGACTGGAGTCAACTATGAAGAAGTGGAAGAAAAGGATAGGGAAAGACAATTAATAGAAAGATGGGGGATGATTGAGGAATCAAAATATAATAAATGGTATAAGATGATAAAAAAGGAAGGAGTACCAAAGTATTTAGAAAAGGGATGGGGAGAGAAAAGATGGACCAGAATAGCAAGATTTAGATTGGGGAACGAGGTAAGGGCAGGTATGTATTGGGAAAAGAAAGAGAACAGGAAGTGCAGAATCTGTGAATGGGAAGAGAAAACATGGAAGCATGTATGGGAAGGATGTAGGAGAGGAATGGGAGATAAAGGAAGCTGGCAAGAGAATGTGGTGAAGATTCTAGGGGAGGATGGTTTGGGGAAGGAGTGGATCAAGGAGTTAGAGGGTGCTAGGGGAGCAAATGAGAAAGAACGAAAGAATGGATGCAAAAAATGGCAAAATGGAGTTACAAGAGAAGTGAAAGAAAAAGGAAACGGAAGTCGCTTAAATTAGAAGCGTAAAGATTTGTAAGTAATGGTTATGTAATAGCATAAGTAAATTAAGTTGCGTTTGCGTTATCGCTCTCTCTCTCTCTCGCTTTCGATCGCTCGCTCACTCGTGCGATAACACGTCCCAAATTGCGCTATCGCCAAAAATAGAAATAAGGATATAGATATAAGATTTTCTGTAAATAGGTGTAAATAACTGTAAATAGTAAGGATAAGATTTTATAAAACATGTAGAAGGAAGTGTTGTAAGAAATGGAAGTCATGTAAACCCTTAGGGGACACATTATGAATAAAGAAGAAATAAATACAGTAGGAAAATCGACAAGATCCAGGTGTCGAAATTAGAATTACAAAAAATTTTCAAAATTTGGTATTTGCTGTACTTCTAGGAACGACTTTAAAATCCGCAAAAATTAAATTCTTGACACTGTAAAATTCCCGTATAATACCATTCCAAAAACGATCAAATTCTAGAATTGGAAAATTCATCAAGAAATTATAATATTACCGAATTTAAAAATTCCCGACATAAAATTGCCTAATTATAAAATATCCGAACTAGAATATTCCTTAATTATAAAATTGTAGAATTTTATTAATTAAAAAAATTGCTCCTTAATAAATATTATTTATTTATTAAAAATACGATGATAAAATATTTGTCTGTCAAAGAAATTTTTGTTTGATATTTCAATTTTTATTGAATTATTGTTTGAAGTTAAAATAAAAATCGTATAAACAAATTAATGTAAAAACACGTGCGCCTCAAACAGAACAAAAATTTCTTCCTAAATTTTCTTCGAACCTAACAATATTTTCCAAACAAACTTTGCAGGATTCAAATTAGCACTAATTTATCTCGAAGTTTAAAAATTATTTTTTTCAAATTAACAATTCAATTTTTGAGACGATTTTTGTTGCAATTAAAAAAAAATACTATGTACATTTTCAACCAAAATTTTGTATCCAAAAATATATATTTTTTTCAATTATTGTCATTTTGAATTTAAACAATATTTTTTTTAAACTTTAAACTTAAAACAAGTTTTTTCAGCCTTGATTTATCTCAAAATTTCTTCTTAGTTTTTCTTTTTAAATTAAAAATTAGATTTCCGAGAACTTTTTTTGTAATTTTTTTGAAAGACTATGTACAAAAAACATGTCTCAAGCTTCAGATTTGCAAAAATTCTATACATTCTTAAATGCACCCAAATTTCGGTTTAGTCTAGTAATGAAAATTGAACTTCAAAGTACAAAACATTATATTTAAAAAAATCTTCTTTATCATTTATAAAAACATGAACGTATTAGAAATGATAATAATATTTAACAAAAATATAAACATAATGATCTTTTTGAGGGTATTTACTCTCAACATTCAGTTTATTTATTACCATCATATCAGTGCTTCTGTCATGATTAATTTTTCATTATTTATTCCAAATATGTATTTTCGGTTTGCCTAGACATTGCACTATTTATTATTATATTCGGAAGTGCGGTGTTTATGTGGCGATACATGTCAAACTTTGCTAACCTTAAAAAATCTTTCTACTGTTTTACCGTCATATTTTACGAAAAACGAGAAAACCAGCGCTCGACTTCGTAGTACGGTGAGGGTAGCACCTCGGTATGGCAGAAAATGTGATGTACTATATATATATAGTTCCCCCACTCTGACACCTCGTGCCGCATCTAGGGTTATAGGGCAATCTAGGGCAATCAGCATGAGCTTTGGACTGGACAAGTGTGTCTGCATACACCTACACAAAGGAAGACTAGGAACTACATCATTGCGTGTCGATCAGGACGTTCAACTCATAGTGGGAAATACCATTCAGCATCTTGGTAATGGAGAGACATATGCATATAGTGGAATATCGCAAGCTGCAAACCAAAATGTGCGTGTTAGAAACGAATCTTGAAAAAAAGGTATCGCCAAATTCTCAGAAAAAATTGGGCTTCCGCATTATCTGCGAAGAATAAGATCCAGGCGACCAATATTCTGGCCGTTCCTATACTGCTATATACGTTTGGTGTAGTAAAATGAAACTTAGATGCGTTGAAGCAACTTGACCGAAGCACATGTAGGATGATGACAATCCATCGAAGTCATCATCCTAGACCTTCCGTTCCTCGAATATACCTCCTCCGAGATAAAGGGGGTAGTGGTTTGCTGAGCTTGGAGTGTCATCATTGAACGATTCTGGCTACAGCCTGCTCAGTTCTAAATAGCACAGATTCTCTTATGCTACTCGTACATCAAGATTAGGTCGTCAATGCTGACCAACATTATTTCTGTGACTAGTCAAACAAGTGCCTTGCCGCCACCCAAGAGAGGCTGGAAAGGGTTAGGGGTGTGACGAACATTATTTCTGGGACCAGTCACAGGGGTGTCTTCCCGCCCCCAAGAGACGTTGGAAAGGGATAGGGGTTTAACCAACATTATTTCTGTGACTAGTCAAATGGGTGCCTTCCCGCCCCCCACGAAACGCTGGAAAAGGGTAGGGGGTTTGACCAACATTATATTCGCGACTAGTCAAATAGGTGCCTTTCCGTCCCCAGCAAGACGTTGGAAATGGCTAGGGGTATGACGAAAATTAATTGTGTAGGGGTGCCTTCCCGTCACCCACGAGACGCTGGAAAGGGGTACCGGTTTGACCAACATTATTCCTGTAACTAGTCACACGGGTGCCCCCCCACGAGACGTTGCAAAGGGTTAGGAATGTGATGAACATTATTTCTGTGTGCAGTGACAGGGGTGCCATCCACTTTCTCACCATTCTAAACAAAAAACGTAATTTCTACAAGTTCTTACATTGAAGATTATGTTTACAGGTATTTTCTTGACCATAATTTCGTAATCAGCGCATGAAAATAGTACATCCATATACGCTTATCGAAACTACACACCCGTGGACAAAAACAGCCGGCAGACTAACCACTACGTTACTATTATGTACCTCGTAAAGAGAAAGAAATATGTCAAAACGGACAATATTTTGAAATTCATCTTCACAGTCATTTAGGATATAATAAATATTAATAATTAAATATAAACAAAAAGAGAATGTGCATAAACAAATTACCTAAGAAATATAAAAGGGATTAGGTCTTATGGCATTCTATTGTTGCAACCCTAACAAAAGGACTATTCTTCGTACTTAAGTTCTGACGATTTCTGAACATTTTCTCACGAATTCTGACTTTTCCTGACGATTTTCGTCCACAACCATAACAAAAGTGGACGGAAATGGTCACAAACGTCCTGACTTGTTATTGAAATAATGAACAAAAATGAATCGATTTTCAAATTGAAGTTTATAAAGTCATATTGAGAGTAACTAAATCCAATGCTTATTTTATGCGTATGAGATTATGGCTGCGTGTGGTCTTCCAGAAACTGCTCATATAAACAAATGATTAAGAGTAGAGATTGGAAGGGAATAATGTCACCAGTTTGAGTTTTAGTCTTATGGGTTCTCTCTGAAAGAAAGGATATCTCAATAAAGAGAACTTTAATCGTACTGAAATATATTTTATTTAACCTTGGTTCCTAGACTGTATTTATCCCATATTCCTATAGGTTTTGGGCCCAGTCACGGTTTAAATTTTTACTATTTAAAATTTAATTTTTAAAACGAAGTGGTTGTTAAAAACAATCTTGTGTAATCTAGTGCAGTTAAAATGGATAAAGAAACAAGTAAAACAAAAAGAAACATTAAACCCTTCGATGGTGACAAATACAGTATATGGAAGTTCCGAGTTCGTGCTTTAATTGAAGAAGAGGATGCACTGCGAGTTTTAGAAGAACAGCCTCCACAAGAACTGACTAGTGAGTGGAAAAAGTGTGAAAGAATCGCAAAAGGAATCATAATTGAATACTTGAGTGATTCTATGATAGGCTTTGCTTCAGAAAATAATACCGCGAGTGAAATATTTAAAATACTTGACGCGATTTATGAACGGAAAAGTTTGGCAACACAATTGGCTGTGGAAAAGAAACTTTTAAGTTTCAAATTTCGGGGACTTGCATGTTGGTGGCGGAAGTGAGAACGTGTTAAGTGACAGGTGGAGAGAGAATTTTACGGAATTTGTGTGGAAGGTGTGAGTGGAGTGTGAGGGTGGAAGCCGAGGAGGTGAGTAGGGTTGTGTGGGGTGAATTGTGGAGATAAAAAGTGAGTTTCAGCGTGTGTGGGAGGTGGTATCTAGCTGGATAGGGAAAGTGAGGTTAGGTTGGCAAGTAAGCGGGGGAGTTCGTGGTCAGGAGTCCTGGGCTTTCGAGGGTTCAAGGGTGGTTCTCGAAAAGTTAGGGGATGCTAAGGGAGAGAAAGGGGTGTCCGCAGGGACTGAGGAATTGAAAAAAAAAAGGGGGAAAAAAAAAGGAAAATTTGGCGGCGAAAGACGCCAAAATTTTGCAGAGACATCTGTCGGTTGCGGCAGGTACTGCATGGATAGATCCCATTTACCGGCGGTAGAGCGGGAGGTGGGCAGCGAGAGTACTGGCAGTGCTGGTAGTGAAACCGACGGGGAGGGAATTTTCCACAAGCCACGACGGCCAACAACGCGTCGCCCGGTGTCGAGCGGTGCGTCGGGGAGAGGGAGAAATCGGGACGGTGGCAACGAAGGAAGCGAGAAGGTAAGGGAGAGAGCGTCAAGCGCAAGTGACGGGGAGGATCTCTTGAAAAGGAAGAGAGACAGCCAAGAGAGTCCGGAGAAAAGCGAGGTCGAGAGCCCGTTTAAAAAAAGCGGGATAACCCCGAGGTCACCCCCCAAAAAAATGGAGGGGATGTTGGAAAAGGAGGCTCTCGGGATGTTGATAGGCGAGATCAGGGGGCTGAGGGAGGAAGTAAGGGGGACCAAGGAGCAGATGGAAGGTATGAGGGAAGACCTGCGAATCAGAGATGAGAAATGGGAAAAGGAGGTGAAAGAGCTGAGAGAGAGAGTAGATGGGTTAGAGAGGGAAAGAAAAGAAAAAGAAGTTAAAATAAAACAGATGGAAGAGGAGATTAGGGCGTGGAAAGAAAGGACGGAAAAAAGGCTTGAGAAGGTGGAGGGCAGGACGGAAATGGAAATAGGAGTCGGGGGTAGTAGCGGGGGCGAGATTAAAGGTATTTGGGAGAGGGTAGGGAATATGATAGAAGAGAAAGTGGGAGAGCGTAGGAATGAAAAGGAGGAGAGGGCGGATAGGGAAAGGATAAGGGCAATGGAGTTGAGAATGGAGAGAAAGGAGAAGGCAGACAGGAGAAATAATATTGTGATAAGAGGGTTGAAGATGAAGAGCGGGGAAGAAAGGGAGGGTGTGGAAGCGCTGCTACAGAGCATAGGGTGGAATAAAGGCAGGGTAGGGAAAGTTAAGTTGGAGGGGAGGAAGGAGAAAGAAGTGGCGGTTGTGGAGTTGGAGAGCTGGGAAGAAAAATTGGGGGTAATGAGAAATAAAAATAGGATAAAGGATAAGGAAGTGTTCATCGATCACGATTTGACGAGAAAGGAAAGGGATGTACAGAGAATGCTGTACGACAGGGCTAGGAGGGAGAGGAGTGAAGGGAGATCGGCGAAGGTAGGATATCGGAAAATAAAAATAGACGAGAAAATGTGGGTGTGGGACGAGGAGAAAGAGGTGTTGAAGGAAGTGCAGGGGAATTTGTTTCGTAGGAAGTAGGGGGGCGGGGGTAATGCAGGGTAGAGGAGTTGTGAAGGTGCTTTACTGGAACGTAGCAGGGGTAAAGAAGAAGGATGAGGAGTTCTGGAGGTATATCCAGGAATTTGATGTGGTAGGACTGGTAGAGACGTGGGTGGAAAGAAAGGAATGGGATAGAATAGAGCCAAAGCTGCCAAGGGGGTATAGGTGGAGACTCCAGGAGGCGGTCAGAGTGAAGAAGAAAGGAAGGGCTAGTGGGGGAATTATAACGGGGATTAGAGATGGATTAGAGGAAGAAGCTCACGGAGAGGTAGAGGGGGAGGGAGTGCAAATGAGGAAAGTAAAGATAGGAGGGGGAATGTGTAAGTTTGTGACAGTGTACAATAAGGATGGGATGGAAAGAATTAAAGAAAGGGTGGAAGACCTGTTAGGTGAAAGAGAAGAGGGTATGGTTGTACTGGGTGGGGACTTTAACGCGAGGATGGGGAGGGAAGGGGGCCTTTACAGGGAAGGGGAGAGCTTCGAAAGGAACTCAAAGGATAGGTTAATAAATAAGGAGGGGGAGATTATAAGGGACTGGATGGAGGATAGAGGCTGGGCGGTGGCAAATGGTATGGCAACTGGGGACGAAGAGGGAGAATACACATACGTAGGTAAGGTGGGGGTATCGGTAATAGATTATGTAGTTATGAATATGCAAGGGTGGGAGGAGATGGAGAGATTCGCAGTAGAAGGGAGGGTAGAATCAGACCATCAGCCATTAGGGTTGTGGATAAGGGGTGAGAACGGTGGAAGGCAAGGTGGGGAAGAAGTGTCGACGGGGGAGAGGGTTAGCTGGACGAGGGAGGCGATAGAGAAATATAAGGAGCAGTTAGGGAACGTACGCTTCGAAGGGGAGACGGTGGAAGAGATATGGGAGGATTTAAAAGAGAAAGTGAAAGGTTGCGTGCAAAAGAAGGTATTCAAAAAGAAGAAGAAAGGAATGGTGAAGCCGTGGTGGGATAGGGAATGTAAAAAGATGAAAAGGAAGGTGAAGAGGAAGTACAAGAAGTGGAAAGAGGGTACTGCGAAAAGGGAGGAGTACGTAGAAATGAGGAAGGGGTTTAGATTGATGTGTAAGAAGAAAGAACAGGAAAAGGAGAAAGAGCTGGAGGAGGAGTTAGGAAATGTTAAGACAGAAGGGGACGTCTGGAAGATAATAAATAGGTTTAGGAAGCGTAGAGTAGGGATAAGCGACAAGATAGGGAGTGAGGAGTGGAGGGAGTTTTTTAAAGAATCATTTCAGGGCTCAGATTCAAGGAAGAGAGGTGATGGTAGTAGAAGAACGGGGGAGGCAGAGATGGAGGAGTTGAATGACGAGGAGATAGAGAAACAGATAAGGAAGTTAAAAAGGTCAAAATCAGCAGGGCTGGATGGGCTAGAGAACGAAGCATGGCTGTTTAGTACACAAGAGGTTAGGGAGAGGCTGAAGGAGGTAGTGAAGAAAGTATGGAGGGGGGAGGGATTCCCACGAGGGTGGAGAGAAGGATTAATAGTGCCTCTGTATAAGAAAGGAGAGAGGGATAGGCAGGAAAATTATAGGGGGATTACGCTAATGAATACGGCGTATAAAGTATACGCGATGGTAGTAGCGGAGAAGCTGCGGAAGGATGTCGAGGGGAAAGGAATATTGCCAGAGACGCAGGCGGGCTTTAGGGCAGGTAGGAGTACTATCGACAATATCTACGTTCTACAGCACGTGGTGGATAGAGAATTAGCGAAGAAGGGATCGAGAGTGTACGCGTTTTTTGTGGATCTAAAAGGCGCGTTTCCGTCGGTGGATAGGGGGAGGTTGTGGGAGGCGATGCAGGAGAGGGGAGTGGAGAGAGGCCTGATCGAGAGGGTAAGGGAGATATATGAAGAAACCAAAGATAAGGTAAGAGGAGGACAGGGGATTTCGGAGGGATTCTGGATGGATAAGGGGTTAAGACAAGGGTGTCCGCTTAGCCCGACGCTTTTTGCGATTTTAATTGCGGATATGGAAAGTAAGCTGGAGGCCGGAGTGGTAGGAGGAGTCAGGATAGGAGGGGTTAGAATTTGGTCGCTAGCGTATGCAGATGACATAGTGTTGTTGGCAAAAAGCGAGGAGGCCTTAAAGGAAATGATGAAGAGGTTGAGAAAATACCTGGATAAGAATAGGTTAGAACTGAATGCGGAAAAGTCCAAGGTTATGGTTTTCAGAAAAGGAGGTGGAAGGGATAAGGAAGGGGAGTGGAAGTGGAAGGGAAAGGCGGTGCAGGCGGTGAAAGAGTTTGTGTACCTGGGCTTCTTGTTTCGGAGGAATGGCGGAGTGGGTGGTCACATAAAAGAGAGAGTGAGGAGGGCAAATGTGGTGATGAGGCAGGTGTGGGGGTTGGGAAAGAAGTTATTCGCGGATGATTTTGGGAGGAGAATGAAATTGTTTGACTCACTAGTGATGAGTGTACTATTGTATGGAGTAGAGGTGTGGGGGTGGAAGGAAAGCGAAGAGGTAAATAGGATACAGGAGAGGTATGTAAAGTGGACACTGGGGTTGGCAAGGAACACGCCTAATTATATTGTCAGGAGGGAGACGGGGAGAACGAGTGTAGGGATTCTAGCGGGGAGTCGAGCGTGTAAATATGAGGAGAAATTTTTGGAAGAGGGGGGAAGTAAGCTGGTTAGGGAGTGTTGGTGGGAGAAGGAGAACAGGAGAGGGGGTGGGAAGATGGAGGTTGAAAGAGAAAGGTATTTTAGAACGAATGGACTGCATATTGATGAATTGAGAAGGATGCATGAGGAAGGAAGGAAGGTATATGAGTTGGTTAAGAAAAACAGCATGGAGAGAGAGAAGACAGCAGGGGAAGAAAGAATAAGAGAGACAAGGTTTAATGGGAACTACGTGTGGATTATGCCAAGGGCGAGAGCGCAATATTTGTGTGAGAAAGGAGAGAAAGGAAGTCAGGAGCTTATAGCGAGGATGAGATGTGGGTGCATGGAGGGTTTCAATAGGTTTTGGCTCGATAGGGAAAAGAGGATGTGTGAACTATGTGGGAAGGGGGGAGGCAAGAGTGGAGCACTGGTTGGAGGAGTGCGTGGAGGTGGAAAGGAGTGGGATAAGCATGGAGGTATTGATGCATGAAAGGGGGGACAAAAGGGCAGTAGCATGGGTGAAGGGAGTATTGGATAAGATGGAGAAGAAGAGAAGGAAGGAGGAAGAGGAATGGAGAAGGAAAGATTGTAAATAGAGGAGGAAGTAAATATAAGTAATTGTAAATATTGTAAATAGTAGATAAGTATTAGGTATTAGTCGCGGAGGCAGAGTATGGTAATGCGAGGCAAGCAAGAAAGTAGGGACATGCGAGCGAGGCGAGGCGAAGCGAGGAAGGCAATGCGATAAGAGCGAGCGGCGTTAGATATAAGGTGTGGAAGGATGTTAGTTTTAAGGCTTAGTTGTAAGAAAATTCTGTAAAAAAAAAAATGGAAGTGTAAGCAAGTCAATTTTTTAAGGCCAGCAGGCTAAAAAATAAACGTTTATCTATCTAAGTTTCAAATTTCAGCAGGATATTCCTCTAGCGCGACATTTCATAAACTTTGATGACATGATAGTCGATTTACAAGCGGCAGGTGCAACTTTAAATGAAACTAGTAAAGTCGCGAGATTATTACTAACGTTACCAAGTTCATATGATTCTGTGGTAACTGCAATTCAAACATTGTCCGATGATAGTTTGAGTCTCGCATTCGTAAAAACAAGACTATTGGACTACGAAGTGAAGCTGCGAAATGAAAAAAGTGAAACTAGTGGAAAGGTGCTGCAAATCGAAACTCACACCCCTGATAAAAAACAAAATAATGGAAGTGTAAAAAAATTTCAAAATAATCAACAAAATTTTAAAACAAAACAATTCAAACTAAATAATCGTGGATTCAAAAAATGGAAAAATCAGAATAAAGGAAACTACAGTAAAATGAACTTTAAAAAATGTGAACACTGTGGTAGAAACAATCACGAAAAGAAAAATTGTTTTTATTATAAAAGATAATTGCAAACTGAAGAACGTCCAAGGACAATTCAAAGCATTCAAACTCAAGAAGACAATTCGAGCTTCGCCTTCATGACTGGAGTTGGAGTTTTACCAGATGACCAGCTAAAAAATTCCAAAGATAAGTTAATCTTTTAATTGGATTCAGGTGCAACGGATCATCTGATTAATCAATCAGATGTTTTTACAGCTGTGACGGATTTGGAAATACCGCTTAAGATCTCAGTAGCCAAGAAGGACGAAACAATAACCGCTACCAAACGAGGAAACATAAAGATCACTACAAATCTAGGATTTTCTGGAATTCTAAAGAATGTTTTGTATGCGCCTGCAGTACCATACAATCTACTATCAGTCCGTCGCATCCAGGAGGCCGGTATGAATGTTATCTTCAGCGATGCAGGAGAAGTTGTAATTAAAAAAGGCGATAAAACTATTTCTACTGGTAAGTCATTGCATAATTTAATATGTGTTGAATTTAATGTAAATAATAAGATGTGTAATCAAACAAATATTACTAAAAACACATCATTAAACACATATAAGATTTGGCATGAACGCTTAGGCCATATCGATAAGTTAAAATTTCTTGAAATTAAAAGAAATGATTTATCAATTGATAATAATAAATTAGAGGCAATAATCCCAACAGATGAGATCTGTGAAGCTTGTATATATGGAAAACAAGCCCGCCTTCCTTTTTCAAAATTTAGGGACAGATCTCATGTCACAAGACCTTTATTTATTGTTCACTCAGATGTGTGTGGACCAATTACACCCACTATGATAGATGATAAAAGGTACTTCGTGACTTTTATAGATGAATTCACTCATTATACGGTCGTTTATTTACTTGCTAATAAATCTGAAGTATTCAAAGTCTTTCAAGACTTTGCAGCAAAGAGCGAAACACATTTTAATTTAAAAATCGCTCATTTAAATTGTGATAATGGGACTGAATATCTGTCTAATGAATTTAAGTCATTCTGTGTACAGAAGGGAATACAGTATAATTTAACAGTACCATATACTCCACAACAGAATTCCATAGCAGAACGCATGAATAGGAATCTTGTTGAGAAAGCCCGTGCAATGATACACGGTGCCAATTTGAAAAAAGAACTATGGGGGGAAGCAGTTTTAACTGCGACATATTTACTCAATCTAACACCCTCTAAAGCCATCTCACAAAACAAAACTCCCTATGAACTTTGGCACAATAAAAAGCCAAGACTAAATCATTTAAAATTTTTTGGTTGCACTGTTTACATACATGACAAAAATAGATTAAGTAAATTTGACAAAAAGTCATTTAAAGGGATACTTGTGGGTTATCAGCAAAATGGCTATAAAATACTGAATGTCAATACAAATAAATTTATCATAGCTCGCGATGTAATTTTTGATGAATTTAATTTTAAAATTTCGCGACCAATACCTTCTGTACACACCGATGATAATGAAACCGAAAATTCAAATAATAAAAGACAGAAAACTGATAAAATTTCTGAAATCAGTAAAAATCCAGAGAGTGAAATCAACAAGTCTGTTCCTGAAATAGATGAAGTTAATAAAATGTCAATTACTGACTTAAACTCTCAAAGCGATTTGAATGAAAACAAACTACGACGAAGTGAACGAATTAAAAATATGCCAAATATTTCTTATGATGAAGAGCATATTTATCAAATAAGTGCACAGTCAATAGTTTGTAACATTCCCAAATCATATCAAGGAATAAAAGACCGTGATGATAGAATTCAGTGGGAGAAAGCCATAAAAAATGAACTTGACTCACTTTTGCTCAATAATACATGGGAAATAGTACCTTGCCCAAATAATAAAAATATTGTAGATTGTAAGTGGGTATTTGTCATTAAAAATGATATTCATGGAAATCTGTCTAAATATAAAGCGAGAGTGGTTGCAAAGGGATTTAGTCAACAATATTTGTTAGATTATAACGAAACCTTTGCACCAGTGGCCCGGATAACTACTTTTCGAATAATTGTAGCTTTTCCGAACCAACACAAATTATTAATTCACCAAATGGACGTTAAAACGGCATTCCTTAACGGTTTATTAAAAGAGGAAATTTATATGCGAATACCAGAAGGGATTGAAGCAAAACAAAATCATGCATGTAAATTAAATAGGGCTATTTATGGTTTAAAGCAATCAGCTAGGTGCTGGTTTGAACGTTTTGATAAAGTACTCAAAGGGCATGGTTTTCAAAATTCTTCAGTAGATCGATGCTTATATTTTCTTGATAAGAGCGATATTAAAAGAAATATTTATGTAATACTCTACGTTGATGATCTTTTAATTGCAACTTTTGAAGAAAGTGTCATGCGAAACTTTAAACAATATTTGTCAAACAAATTTTCAATGACAGACTTGAAAGAAGTAAAGTTTTTCTTGGGCATAAACGTTGAAAGAAATGACAAAGAAATTAGTTTAGACTAAAGTGCATACTTGCAATCTGTTCTTAAGAAATATAATATGAATGAATGTAAGCCAATAAATACTCCGTTGCCAGTCAAACTAAATTACATTGATTTAAATTCAGAAAAACATTATGATGCACCGTGCAGAAACCTTATCGGTTGTTTAATGTATGCTATGTTGTGCACTCGTCCTGATTTATGTATTTCTCTTAATCTTCTAAGCAGATTTCAAAACAAAAATAATAAAGAGCTATGGCAAAATTTAAAAAGAATTTTAAGGTACATTAAAGGTTCTGTAAAAGTTCGATTAGTTTATAAAAGGAATGATTATAAAGATTTACTGACAGGCTACGTAGATTCTGACTGGGCAGGTAACGAACTAGATCGAAAAAGTACTACTGGTTATATTTTTAAATTATTTGACAAAAATACAATTTGTTGGAATTCTAAGAGACAAAACTCAGTAGCAGCATCGTCCACAGAAGCTGAGTATATGGCACTTTATAAGGGAATTAAAGAAGCTTTATGGTTGAAATCTCTCTTGTCAAGTATAAAATTAGATTTAATAAAACCCATAACAATTTTCGAAGATAATAATGGATGCATTGCGAAAGCAAATAATCCGATTGATCACAAACGTTCAAAGCACATAGATATTAAATATCATTTTTCAAGAAAAAAGGTTGAACAGAAGGAAGTTTCACTTAAATATATCTCCACAGGTGAACAATTAGCAGATGTATTTACAAAGCCAATACCTGCCATGCAGTTCTTAAAAATTCGCGAACAAATTGGCCAGGAGGAATCTTAAATCTAAGCTGTAAACAGAAACTAATGAATGTATCCAAAGTGTTTCTACGATTATTTATATATATATATATATATATATATATATATACACATTTATAATCTTTTAAAATATATTACGATTAAAAATATATAAATTTAAGATTGATGTCAAAACAGAAGTACATATATCTAAATGTACAATAAAATAAGAGTAAACGAGAATTTGATTTTAGTCTGATTGGGTTTTTAACTGCTGGGGTTTTTCCCAATTCATCGCAACGAATGTTGGACTATTAATGTGATCCCCAAAAATGATAAAGTAAACGTACTAAGTTTAATATAAATCGATTATTTTTGAGTGGGAGTATTGAAATAATGAACAAAAATGAATCGATTTTCAAACTGAAGTTTATAAAGTCATATTGAGAGTAACTAAATCCAATGCTTATTTTATGCGTATGAGATTATGGGTGCGTGTGGTCTTCCAGAAACTGCTCATATAAACAAATGATTAAGAGTAGAGAGTGGAAGGGAATCATGTCACCAGTTTGAGTTTTAGTCTTATGGGTTCTCTCTGAAAGAAAGGATATCTCAATAAAGAGAACTTTAATCGTACTGAAATATATCCTATCTTTGAAAGTTGATCTTCGTACGTTACCAATTGCCGTTACTATTTTAGTTACCGTTACCATTATTTAGTTTTGTGCACCAGGCCGTTGAAGACGTCATCTACGATAAATGTTTAACAATTTAAATTGTTCCAACATCCAAAATAACTAACAGTGGTGAGTCGACAACTCGGGTGCACCGGGTCGCGCACCAGGTAGTTTAGCTCGTATTCTACGAGAACTTTTATAAAATTTAAATTGTGCCAACATCCAAAATAACTAAAAGTGGTGAGC
>CAKNYM010046059.1:2059-27987 GCA_932195095.1 Andricus curvator
AATAAAATTCCCGAATGATGAAATTCCCGAACAGCTTATAAATATTTTATAAAATATTTTGATCAAAGAAAATTGTTGGGACGACTGAAAATTTCCGAATTGGAAAATTGCCGAATGCTAAAATTCCCGACAGTTTTTAATGTTGGTACGACTAAAAACTCCCAAAAAATAAACTTCCCGAGACTGCAAAATTCCAAAATTAGAAAATGCCCGAATCAAAAAATTCCCGAATTATAAAATTCCCGAACAATGAAATTCCCGAATAATGAAATTCCTGAACAGTTTATTATATTACCGAATTGAAAAATTCCCGAATGATGAAATTCCCGAACAGCTTATAATATTACCGAACTGGGAAATTCCCGAATGATAAAATTCCCGACAGTTTGTAATATTACTGAATTTGAAAATTCCCGAATTTAAATAATTAATTTTTTTCTGTAAATATTATTCATTTATTAAAAATATAATTATCAAATATTTTCATATAAAAACATTATTTCTAATGTTTTAAGTTTCTAAAATTATTTTTTGAATTTAAAATAACACTAACTGAAAAAATATATTTATGGATGAAAATAGTTTTTAATTAAATAAATAATAATTATAAAAAAAATTAATTGTTTGAATTCGGGAATTTTATAATTCGAGAATTTTCAAATTCGGTAATATTATAAACTGTCGGGAATTTCATTGTTAGGGGAATTTTTCAATTCGGGATTTTTCTTTTTCGGGAGTTATCCAGTTCGAGGATTTTATTATTCGGAAATTGTATTCTTCGGGGATTTTCCAATTTGGGAATTTTACAGTTTCGGTAATTTTATTTTTCGGAATTTTTCAGTCGTCCCATATCATTACCGAATTTGAAAATTCCCGAATAATAAAATTCCCTGCAGGAAATTGCTGCATTAAAAAATATCCCAACTATAAAATTCCCGAATTTAAATAATTGAAAAAATTGTTTTTTAATAGATATTATTTATTTAATGAAAATAAAATACTAAAATATTTTTAACAAAGACAAAAAATTCTAATGTTTAATATTTTTTTAAATATTGTTTGAATTTGAAATAAGAATAATTGAAAAAATAGATTTCTGGATGAAATTTTTATTTTGAAACTGTGCATACTTTTTTTTTTTAATTACAAAATCCTTCCTCGAAAATAAAATTTTTAATTACAAAAAAATATAAAATAAACTTTAAGATAAATCAGTGTTGAATTGAATCCTGCAAAGTTTGTTTGGAAAATGTTATTAAGTTCAGAGAAAAATAACGAAGAAGTTTTTTTTCCGTTCAAGGCGCACGTGTTTTTAGATTGAGTTTTTTTTTATACAATGTTTACACAATTATTGTTATTTTAAATTCAAACAATAATTTTTAAGAACTTAAAATATAAGAAAAAAATTTCTTCGATAAAAATATTTGATTATTGTATTTTTAATAAATGAATAATATTTATTGAAAATAATTTTTCTAATTTTTAAATTCGGGACTTTTCTAGTTCGGATATTTTATATCACGGAATTTCATTATTCGGGAATTTTCCAATTGCGGATTCTTAGAGTTCGCCAATTTCATTATTCCAGAATTTTACAGTGTCGGGAAAATTATCGTTTGAATTTAAAATAACAATAAATGAACTAAAAAATTTCTCAATGCAAGTTTTTTTTTAAATTGTGCATAGTAGTTTTCTCAAATTATTGTCATTGTAATAAAAATCTTGTTCTTGTATTATTCGTTTGCATTGATAAATATATTTTTTCCAATTATTGTTATTTCAAATTCAAAAAGTACATTGAACAACAACACAAAATTTGTTTGATTAAAATATTTCATGATTGAATTTTTAATTAATGAATATGATTGATGGAACAACTATTTTTTTAAGTGTTTAAATTCGATAATTCTCTAGTGTCGGAACTTTTGCAGCATGGGATATTTTATAATTCGGTGAATTTCTGTCGGAAATTTTCTATTTCGAATATTTTCTTTTTCGGAAATATGTTAAAAAATAACTTTTTGACTTTTTAATTGACATAATGTTTTTTTTTCAAATTTATTTAACTTTTTTTATCAAGTATTTTTTGCGCTATTAGGTTTTATGCCTACATCGATTCATTTATAATTTACAGGGAATACAGTTTTTCCCCTATTCCCCTGCGCTTGCCCTTTTTTAATTCAATTTCCCCTTTTTTCCCTATATTCTCGAAAAACTTCCCCACTTCTCTTTAAGTATGCGATATTTAATAAAAGAATTTTTGATATTACATCTCTACAAAATTATTTTGTTCAAAACTAGAATATGCTACTTTGTGTAGTGAAAGTTTAATTTTTCTTTAACTTACACAATTATTTACTTTAACTTTTTTAAGTTCGAATTCCAAATTTTATAAATTAATTTTCACAAAATAAAATTAAAATTTAGCAATATTTGACTGTAGAATAAGAACTAAACAAATCTCAACCTGAAAAATTTTAAATGATTTTGAAGTATAATCGTAATTTTGGGTAATTTTTAATTATGTAAATTACATAAATGAACATAATATATTTTTCATAATGTAAAATATAATTTCATACAATTCAATTTCTCGATCCTAATTCAAAAGTTTTTAAAATTTCAAATTCAATGGAAATGAAAAATTATAAGATTTTCTTAATTTTCAAAAACTATCGGCAATAATTTTTTCTACATTTTTTGTAGATATTAAATATATTTAGAAATTAATCCAATGCAATTTTTTAATTAGACTAAAATTTGAACAAGAATTCCAAGATTTACAACTGATCTTAATAACATTTTTCAACAAATTCTAGAATCAAACAAAAATTTAAACTAATTTTTAATGGTGCGAAAAATTTAAGAGCAGTTTCAAATAGACATTAAAATATTTTTCTTCAAATATGCAGTCCATACAATATTTATTTAATTTTAAGATTAATCAAAGTTTAAACAATCTTCTTTCTCTTACGAAAGTAAGTATTTTTCAAACATATAACTAGAATAAATAATGTTTTGAATTAATTAACTCGTTTCAACATTTTTTAGGACCCTCAATATTTCAAAATTTTTCTTATGGATTCTCAAATAGTTATAGTTTATATTTTTAATGTTAAAAAATACAACTCTAGGGATGGTTTTAGAGAAATTTAATGAAGAATTTCTATTTCATTTATGTTCAAGTAATTTCAAATGACTTATACTTATTTTTATGGATTTTGAAGATTTTAAAAGATTTTCAGGGAATTTAACGAATTTCCACAGAACGTTAGGGAATAAATCAAATTTTATTTCAAATGATTTCTAAGGATTTGAACATTTTCAAAGGATATAAAATATATTTAATTTGCTTACAAGTATCACGGTTTAATTATCAATGAAGGAATTTTTATAAAAGAAAATATTCTTGATTATGAGAACTATTCGAAACATACAAAAATTGTTTATTTAATAATTTTTTTTCCCGTACTATATTCAATTTTTAAAAATGAATTCTTCAATGGCAAAGATCATTTAACATTATTTAAATATATACAATTCCTTATAAAAGGATTGTTTCTTCCTTATTCTTTTCCAAATTTAAAAATAAATGTTCAAACTTTCCCCTATTTTTTGAGCTCGTTTTGCGCTGTGATCCCTAAATTTAATTAATTTAAACATTTGTTTGATAACTAAATATTACTTTATTTACATCCAATTTAAATAAATTTGCTATTTCAAATTTCATTACTTTTTAATTCAATTGAGTGACTTTCGTGACGAAATTGATGAGAAGTAACGGAGAAGGAAGTTTTTTTTCAGCAAGGTAGTATTTCATTCACTAACTGTAATGCATGCAAAAATATATTGTGTGTGTATAAGTAGGGGAGATCGTGGTTCCATTTCAGCGATCCCTCTCGTTCGCTGTGATTTTTTTTTTTTTTTTTTTGAATCCAAGAACGCGAAGATCGTGAGATCAGCGAGAAGCTCTACAGACCATGTACAGAAGAAAAAAAAACCTGTCCCGCATAATTACATTATCGGTCACATCGGCGCTCGACTTCTGTTCGGGTTTCTATTGACTGGCCCGACGACAGACAATAAACGAGCGACAGTCGACACAAGGCCGCTTTCACACTTTTCGCAATTTATCGTAAAAATGGTTTAAAAAAACTAGATTTTGTATATTTAGTGGATTATTTACAAGAAAATCTTTTCTGAAATATCGTTTTCCTGTCTCAAATGAATTCTTTCACCGACAGAAATTAAGGTAGCTGTCGTGCCAAAAATCAAGTGTCCGAAAAAATAGGTTTTCTACGATTTTTAAAATAAAAATAATATTACTGAGGATGCCTTTTCAATAAAGACATTTTAGTTAATGAAAAATTTTTAAACTTGAAAAAAATTTATTTTAACAATTTCTTTTTGCAATTGAATTTTTTCTTACTATTGCTTCTTACCGCCAACGGCGATACCACTCTGGAAACACCAGTTCTCGTAAGATCACTGAAGTTAAGCATTCTTGGGCGCGGTTAGTACTTGGATGGGTGACCGTTCAGGAATACTGCGTTGCTGTTGGCCCGTCGTGGGTGTGGTGGGCCCACATTGGTAGTAAATATCCACCTCGAAACACTACCCGAATCGGGTAGTGAGGCAATGAACTTTCAAGTTCAAACTGCTAATCAATTTTTTTTTTATTGCTTCTTACCAGTTTCTAAAAAATGGCTCAATTCTAATAACTAATGGCTCATTTTCTCTCTGAAATTTATAAAGTAACTTTTTCCATGTCTGAAATCGTTAAAACAACTTTTTATCAAGAAAATATGTTTTAAAGAAATAATTATATTTGTAGATTATTTACTTATTTGCAAAAATGGAAACAGTAAAGTTGTAGGGAATGTTTTCCCCGAAAAAATAAGCCAAAATGTATTGAAATTGAACCATTCTTAAAAAGTTAGTATGAAGCGACATTAAGAAAAAAATTCAATTACAAAAACTTTTGTTAAAATCATTATTTTTCATAAGTTTTAAACTTTTTTTTATAAAAGAATGTTTTCTCTTTCATAATGTGACTGATAATATCATTTCAATTTTTTAAATCATAGAAAACTTTTTTCCGCAAAGACCCGAGTTTTGGAAAATATTCACTGCTTCAACAACAGAAATTTAAGTTGTACCGACATAATCTAAGGCAATTATACCAGTTTGGACAGAGAGCTTTTTCCGGAAAATGTTCTTGTTTTTTTTTGTAATTGAAAATAGTGTTTTGCGCCTGAAACTGGCAACAATCTGGCTATTGAGTACGCTGGGCTGCCGGTGTTGCCGCTTCCAGGCGCAAAACAACACTCAATTTGCAATTACCAAAGATATTTTACAAAAAAAAAAAATCTGCCCGCTTCGCGGGCACATTCTCATGGCGCGCTTCGCGCGCGGCTCGCTTCGCTCGCAAGTTTGAGCGCGCCTAGGGCGCGCGACTGTTGGATCTCGCGCTTCGCGCTCGATCATATATTTATCTCGCGCTTCGCGCTCGATTATGTATTCACCTCGCGCTACGCGCTCGGGCGTATTTGCATCGCGCTTTACGCTAGGCTCCTCTAGATTTTTGAACTTCGTGTTCGACTTCGATGAAAAGAAAAAGTTTTTTTTGCAAATATTATAAAATTATCAAAACCTCTACATATTAAGTGATTCTTAAATTTGCTTTTATTTTAGACTGAAAAGGAACTTTATTTACTCAAGGTTCTATCGACCTTAAGGAACACATTCTCATCCAGACACTCGCGCTTCGCGCTCAATATTTGATTTGAAAATCATTTGAACCGTATGATAGAAACAAAAAAGTTGGAGCGCACTTACGACGTGCGATTTGGTAAATACACTGAGCGCGCACTTTGTGCTTCGTGTTATATGTTCTTCATATACAAATTACTAAATTTGTATTTGATTTCAAATGAAAAGTAATGATATAATTGAGGCGACAAATTTTATTAGTTAACATTTTATTTTAGCTTGTGCCGTTTATCAAAAAAGTTAATTTTTTCATTTTGAATATATTCTTACCAAAAAATTGATTACGGGTGTGTAAGTCTTTTTTGAATGCACAATTTTTGTTCATTTATATGTTTTCGTACCTTGCATTGTTTTTTCAAAACTTTGATTTTTTTTACTGTCAATGTTATTTTCACGAATAAAACAAAAACCACGCATCCTATCGAAACATGAGTCACAATAAATTTGTACCTCTTCCATGGATGAACAAATTTTGTTTCGGTCATTTTTTCGTAGCTGGTAATATTCGTCTGAAAATTTGATTTTTCTATTTTCAATGCTGTTTTTTACGAATAAAACAAAAACTACGCGTCATATCAAAAAGTGAATGATAAGAAATTTGTAGATCTTTTTTAGGTGCACAATTTTGGTGAGATGATCTTTTCTGGTATCTTGCATAGTTTTACAGCAAAATGGCTTTTTTGATTTTTCATTAATTTTTTGTGCGATCAAAATTTGAATTTTTTATTTTTCGAAAAATTCAAAAAGTTGTCATGAAAATATTATAGGGTGTTCAGGAATCAACGTTTTTCTCTTCTTGACTTTTTTTTCATATCGTGCGTTTTTCGGCTTAAAATGTTCATTTTCGTTTGTTTTTTGGAATTTTGAAAATGCTATAACTCCAGTAATTTTTTTTTTATCACGAAAAGTCATGAGAATATTTTGTTCGTCATTTTACGTACTACTAATAACCGTACATAGAATTTTCAAATCTTCCAAAAAAGTGGTCTCAAAAATTTTCAAAATGTGCTCACTTTTTGGATTTTCATCCAAAATAGCTGATTAACGAACTCGTTCTCTATTTTTCGGCCATAAAAAAGTGTGCCAAAGCTCAATCAAATCTGATCATTTTTTCGAAAGTTATCGTGGCTACAGACAGACAGACAGACAGACAGACTACAGACTACAGACAGACAGACACCTTCGTAAAAATCGTTTTTTCTGACTCAGGAGGTCTCAAAACGTGGACATTTGATGAAAACCGACTATGTCAAATTTTACATAAAACCAATACCTTCTCATTAGAATGAGAATGTAAAAAAACAACAAAATTTTTGCGGAAAAAGCTTGCTGTCAATAGGAAGTTCGGAAGAGGCATGTCAGGCAATCAATATACCCCCTGGGTTCCAGTATCGTCAAAAACTTACACGTTTGGCTTCCCGCTGGGCCCTTCTTGAAACGGGAGCGCCTGTTTTCGATTCATCATGGGTACACTCCCGGTGGTGGATTGCCTGTCCCCAGGCGCAGAAAATGCATCATATTTTCAATCAATAAAAAAAAACAACAAGACCATTTTTCGATAAACGGGCTCTAAGTGGGCTTGTATTTAACCCTTCAAATTATGTGGTTGAAATATGACATAAAACAATTCATCCTTGTAGGAGAAAAGTTGTAATTTGTAAAACATGGACTAAGAATCAAGCCCTAGGAAGCATCTTAAGGTGCTTCCTCAGGCTCGATTTTTAGCCCATTTATTACAAATGGCATGTTTCCTCCTACAAGGATGAATTGTTTGATGTAATATTTTAACCACATAATGTAAAGGTCAAACTAAAACACCTATTAGTCTCCTTTTTTCAAAAAACGTTTTTTTTTTTTTTTTTTTTCAAATAATCGAAAATATACTGGATTGATGCGCCTAGTAAGGAGCAACCCGCCACCGGAAGAGGACCCATGATGAACCGAAAACAGGCGCACCCCATTTCGAGAGCGCCTGTTTTCGATTCATCATGGGTACTCTGCCGGTGGCGGGTTGCTCGTTACCAGGCGCATAAATCCAGCATATTGTCGATTAATTAAAAAAACACAAGAACAAGAACATTTTTCGAAAAAAGGAGACTAATTGGTGTTGTATTTTGACCTTTACATTATGTGGTTGAAATATTATATCAAACAATTCATCCTTGTGGGAGGAGACATGTCATTTGTAATACATGGGTTAAAAATCGAGCCTGAGGAAGCACCTTAATGCACTGTTCTTGGCGAGGTGCGAATGCACAAT
Organism: Andricus curvator; assembly: GCA_932195095.1. NCBI lineage: Eukaryota > Metazoa > Arthropoda > Insecta > Hymenoptera > Cynipidae > Andricus > Andricus curvator. Next base: position 10,092 of record CAKNYM010046059.1, read on the forward strand.
GCATTCTAGTGGCTTGGACATAGCACAATGTATCAAAATCGGCCGGGAATCACAAGAATAGGAAGTAGAAGTCTTGGATATAAAGCGGATGGACGATTTTTCCCATAGAACAGTGAAAAATCCTACTTGCAAAGAAGGGTTATAAATGTGAAGCAGTTTGGGAAAAATTACAGGGAACGCTAGTATTATAATCTGCATAGATATACCGTCTGTTCCTTAAGGCGTTAAATTTAATTTTGATGAGCTCCTCATAGAGAACTTCTGGTGACATATCTAAAATAAGAAGAACAGTTTTTGAAAACTCGAGCTCACTTATACTGTTGTAATTGGTGTATCAGAGCTGGAGGAGTTAAAAAATGGTACACTTGTGAAGACTTAATGAAACATCAGATGAGAAAGTGTGAGCTGAGGCTTCATTCTTAGGTCGGATTAATGCTAACACTTCTAATCAATAGGTGATGATAAGACTTAAAACAGTTTCTACTCTGAAAGCATATTATATAGAGAAAGGTGACAAATGTCTTGAAAGATTTTGTTTCTAAGTTTTCACAAATTGCACTTATAAATTGTCTGAAAATAAATACACAAAGGCGAAAAAAAGCTCAAAGAAAATTGTGACTTGTTAGATTCTCATCCCAATGAGAAGGTACTGGTTTTATGTACTGAAAATAGTGGACAAAATGAGCGATTTCTCAATCGTTGACGTGAGCGTTGAAAAATAACATGTTTTTTCAACTAGTGAGGAAAAGTTTCCTAACAAGCCAGAAAAAGTACGTGGAACAGTGGGAGAAAGTGATGCCTTCGTGGAGAATGGTCGATTGTGCACCTGCACAGATGGGACACTCCCAATTACCCTTCCAACTGTGCTCACTGCACATCTCAATTATTATGATCAGATTTTTATCTCACAAGTCCACATGCACAGACAGGATACTCCCAACTGTGCATCGAATGAAAATCGGGGTAAATTTAGTGATACGCTCCAAAAGGCCATCAAAGAAACTGGTGAAGTACGGCAAGCGACGCCACGTGCACAGATCCAAATACGGGACCTAGACGTTGCAACCACCACAGAAGACATAAAGGAGGCTCTCAAGCACCTGTTAGAACAGGAAGCTGTCGAGAATACGACAGTTATTATGACCAAGACGGAGTTTCGAGGGAGCCTAATGGCTTACGTCGAACTGAAAGAAACTAAAGCTATCAAATTGAATCAGCTTGGTCACATGAAAATTGGGTGGGTCAGCTGCAGAGTTGCATAAGAGAAAGAACCAAACGATGCTACCGTTGTTTTGACTACGGCCACATCGCGGCGGAATGCAATGGAGTAGACAGGAGACGGCAGTGTTGGAAGTGTGGCACAGAGGACCACATATCTGCACAATGCACGGCACAAGTGAACTGTTCACTTTGCTCAGCAAGAGATGATGGCAGACCAGACCATCATTTACTTGGCTCAGCTAGGTGTATAGTCTATAAGGAAGCTGAACGAGAAAGCAATAAAAAGACAGGATGGCGGTAGTACTTCACGGTAACTTGAATCGGTGCAAGCTGGCCCAAGCACTAATGCTTCAGCTGGCTACAGAAAGAGGCGCTGACGTGTTCATAGCTAGTGAACAATATGAGCAAAGAAAAGGCTGTAACTGGTTTTGCTACACGAGCGGTTTAGCCGCAATCTGGGTGATCAACAGCATCATGTTCCCGGTACATAATCACGGGGGGGGGGGGGTGATGGATTCGTGTGGGTCTCAAGCGGCAAGGACACGATCGTAAGTTGTTACCTCTCGCCAAACGAGGGAATTACGGTCTTCCGCAAGAAACTTGATGAGATTGAAGATCTATGCCGTAGCCTGGACGGAGAATACATTCTAGCAGGCGACTTCAACGCCAAGTCATGCGAATGGGGTATGACATGGTCAGATAAAAGGGGCCGAGAGGTTACCGACATGGCTGCAAGGTTGGATTTGTCCATCCTTAACAGCGGAAAGTCGACGACCTTCAGAAGAGCAGGCTACCGAGAGACCATTTTAGATATTACTATAGCCACACCAGGGGCAGCACGTAGGATCAAAGGCTGGCAAGTCCTCGAAGACTACAACGCTAGCGACCACCAGTATATCTACTTTCATATGGGTAGTGAAAATCAGAGGCCAAAGGTCTACAAGACTCAAAGGAACAAGAGGGGCTGGAATATTGGGAAGCTAGAACGATAAAACTTCTCAGCATCATTGCTGAGAAGGGAGGAAGTATGCTGGAAGAGCAAATAACTGCCACAGTCGTCAAAAAAGAAGCAGAGAACATGGTGGAACACACAATGGGCCTTATTGAGAAGGGGTGTAATGCCTCAATGCCAAGGAGATCCTGAAGAACCACCAGACCTCCGGTATACTGGTGGAACGCAGAAATAGCCGAGTTGAGAACAGAGTGTTTCAGACTCAAACGAAAGGTACCCCGAACTCGGAAGAAAGGGAAAAATGTAACCGAGGAAAACAAAGAATATATGAAGGCAAAAAAAACACTAAACCGTGCCATAAACAGCAGTAAGCACCTCAAATGGGTAGAGGTTCGTATGTCAGTAGACACGGACACCCGGGGCCTTGGGTACCAGATATTGACTGGAAAACTTCATGGAAGATCGCCAGTCGCTAACATGGACCCGCAAATGATGAAGCTGATAGTGGGAGAACTGTTTCCCAAGCACCCTGAATGGGTCATCACGGAGGAAATGCTACATGAAGCGGTACCTCTTTTTACTAGAGAAGAACTGTGGACGGCTGCAGCCAAGATGGCAAATGGGAAAGCGCCAGGTCCTGACGGCATCCCGACGGTGGTCGTTAAGATGATCGCGAAGGAGTATCCGTATATGCTGCTAAATACCTTCAACGCCTGGCTTGAGGCCTGAGTTTTCTGTTCAAGGTGGAAAAAACAGAGGCTTGTGTTACTGGACAAGGGAAAGGGCCCACCCATTACACCTTCCTCTTACAGACCCCTCTGCATGCTGGACGTTGTGGGCAAACTCTTTGAGCAGCTCATACGGGCCAGGCTAAGAACGGCAATTGAGGCTGCGGGGGGTTTAGCCGAAAATCAGTATGGCTTCCGTGAGGACAGGTCAACTGTGGGAGCAATACGGACGGCCCTGAAAGAAACGGATGAAGCATGGAGCGGCAACCACAGGTCAAGGAAGGTGTGTGTAATGGTCACCTTTGACGTCAGGAATGCCTTCAATTCTGTTAGATGGGTCGACATTCTGGACGTCCTAGAAAGGCGCTTCAAAGTCCCAGCCTATCTACGACGTATCATCAGCAGCTACCTGAATGAAAGAAGCCTCATGTATAAAACCACTGAAGGAACACACTCCACAAAAGTGACATCGGGAGTAGCCCAGGGGTCGGCTCTTGGGCCGGATCTCTGGAACGTGGTGTATGATGACGCGCTCACGATGGACTTACTTACAGAAATCAAATTGGTCGGATTTGCTGACGATCTTGCTGCAGTGATCACAGCCTCTACAGAGGAGCAGGCAAAACGAGAGTTGCCTTAATATCAAGAAAGGTAGCAAACCGACTCGATGATCATGGGCTAAAGTTGGCAAACAAGAAGACGGAGGTTGTAGTCCTGACCAGACAGAGGACATTTTCTAAACCACTCACAGTCAACATTTCTGGACAAGAAATTGCTGCAAAGAATGCTCTCAAATATCTGGGCACGTGGGTAGATGAGAAACTCACGTTTTCAGTACAAATAAGCAATGCTGCCGCCAAAGCAGAGACAATGGTCGGTATGCTATCAAGACTAATGCCGAATGTAGCTGGACCTAGAAGCTGCAAGAGGAGAGTCCTAATGAGCGTCACCCACTCTATCATGCTCTATGGAGCAGAAGTTTGGGCTGATGCTCTGAAGATCAACACGTACAGGAATAGACTCATAGCAGTACAAAGGGAGGGTGCATTGAGAGTGGCGTGCGCCTATGAGTCTGTCTCCGGACCAGCAGTACTGGTTATTGCAAGCATCATTCCCATCGATCTCTTGGCAATCGAGAGGAAAAGGGTCTACGAGATCAAGAAAGCAGGTACTGGAAAGGAAACCGTAAAACAGCAAAGAGCAATAACCTTAGAGAAATGGAAAACAGAATGGGAGGCAGAAGAAAGAGGCAGGTGGACTGCCAGGGTCGTAGGTGATTTGATACGGTGGATCGAGAGGAAACATGGAGAGGTGAATTATCACCTCACCCAGTTCCTTTCTGGCCACGGCCACTTCAACGCCTACTTATTCCGGCGAAAAAAGAAGCAGAGTCCGAACTGCGACTACTGCCCAAACGAGATGGAAGATGTCGAACACACCTTCTTCCATTGCACGAGGTGGGCGACTGGAAGAAATGAATTAAAGACTGAACTCGGAGTGGATATAACTCCGGACAATATTGTTGAACTCATGCTGGAGTCACAAACTAACTGGGATGTGACAAAAAGATATGTTGAAAATCTCCTGCGAGACAAAAAGAAAGAGGTACAATGTAGTTATTAAGAAACCCTGAAAATAAACCGAGGAAGCCCTCCAAAAAGTCGAAGGCCGACGATCCCGATGCACCATCAAAGTGCTGCTGAGGACGACGCGTACTTTTTGGAGGAGGTTAATGAGAAATTAAGAGCCAACAACGCTAAACCAGGATTCCGAAGGCCGACGAGCCCATTGTGCGGTACCACCGCACTATTGAGGACGATGCGCGCATCTTGGTTGGGCGAGAAGAGAGAAGAGTAGGTTTATGCCAAGCAGGCAATGCAAGTTGGAAACCGAGGTGCGGCTTATTGGCCTACAACCTAGGACTCTGAAGTAATGCGATGAGCGGTTCCAAAGTCCTAGGTTGGCAGCGATAAAGGAGTTCGTTTAGTCGGTAAGGCCGTTTTTTAGGTCAATCCGACACTCACCTTCGTTCCTTAGAGATTCGTCCCTAAAGTTCGAATGTGGTCAGTGCATAAAGCATTTTACAATTCTCCTTTTCAAAAAAAAAAAAAAAAAAAAAAAAAAACGTGCACGACTCAATTTGAGACTCAACTCTAAACGATTCAGTTTGGGAGAGGTGTTACTGTGCATTATGATCAGATTTTTATCTCACAAGTCTACATGCACATACTGGATACTCCCAACTGTGCACGACTCAATTTGGGAGACGTACGACTATGCACGTTATTGGCCAGTGGCACAACTGTGCACATGCACGGATGGGACACTCCTGTAATGTCGCCATTTACAGGTGCACAGAGGGTACTCAACTCACATTTCACGTCCACAGTTGGGAGTATTCCATCGGTGCTTGTATAAATGTCGACGTGCACAATTGTGAGTCTCCCATTTGTGCACGTACACAGAAGAGTTCCCACTTTGCACGTTTTTTATTTTAAAGCTTTCATGCTTGAGGAAAGCCAGTACTAATAATTTTCAAATACAATTGTGTTACTGGAAATTTTTTTAATTCATTATTTGGAAATTCGAAACGTCAATAACTTTGATATTGAGGATATCAAATTGTACTGTACAATTGGACATTTTTTTTATTAAATGCGGTACTAATTTTAAACTACATGAAATAATAATAAATTTTGCATTCGTCGCTTTAACGTAGTGTACTATATCCTTCATTTTAAATTTGGAAATGTTGTCAATTGCCAACATGAAGCTTCTGAATTTTTCAAATTTTCAATTGGAATCGCAGGAATGAAAAAAAAATTGTTAAGTAAAGTATCATTTGAAGTGACTGAATCAATTTATTCAGTAAAAATTTATGAGATTTCTGTTCAAAAATAAATAATTCCAAATTTTAAGCCCTCGAAAATGAATTTTTCTAACAACATTCTAAATGAAATAATTTCAAATAGGACTTTTTTAGAAATTGTACGACTCTAAACTTCCTTTAAAAGTGAAAACATTTTTAATTAAACGTTTTGATTTAAAATTTATAGTTGTTTAACCTACGGTTTGAATTTTTCAATTTATAAACTCTAGTTTTAAAATGTTCAAGTTTCAAGAATTTTTATTTTAAATTAGTAAATTGATACATTTCCAATTCTAAACGTTTCGATTCGCAACTGTTTAACTATGTAGGTTTTAATTTATTTGTCCAATTCTACGAATTTGTAACGTTTCCATTTATGTTAAAAACTGAAAATTAAGATTAAAGTATTTCATAAATTTCGACACTATGAAATTTTAATTAACAACAATATAAGAAATCGTACAACTCTTTTTGCAATCCTGGGTAGTTTAATTTTGAACCAAAAAAGATGAATTTTTAACTAAAAATGTAATAGTTGATATTTCAATAGAAATATTTATTATTTTAAATTATTCGAATTTTCATCAAAACTTTTTTTAATTCTGCAAGATTGAAAAAAATTGACTGAAAATCTTCCAGATTTTTTTTTTGGCAATTTTGTGAATGTTTTTAAATGTTTAAACATATTTTCATATATTCTCTTAAAGTTTGTTTGTCAAAATCCGAAATCATTCAAAAATTTCCCTGGAAACTTAAAACAAATTGTCATCTTGGATCCTTTTAGAATTCTTACAAAGCTTAAAAATCTACATTTTGTTAAAAAAAATTTGAATTTTTTTTTAACTTCTGAGTATCTTTCAAAAATGATTCATGTCAATCGTCAAACGTAAGGGCTAATTTAGAAAACAGTGAAAAATTTTATCTGTAGAATGAGCCTGATAAACTTAAAAAATGTGTTGAATAATTTCGGGGATTTCATAACGTTATTATAATTGCTAAACTTTAAATTTATAATATAATTTTCGATAACTGTATTTTTCATTGTGTTGACTTGCTAAAAATATTATGTAAGAAAGATTCTCAGAAAAATTATTTACAATAAAAACAGTCTATCAAATAAAAAACAGTCGGCGAAGATAAGACTGCTTCATATTAATTTGATATCATTCATATTCAGTCAATAACAAGGCATTTAGAGAATTATAGTAAATCTTGACTGACTCAGAAATTAAAATCTCAGGGAAAAATGGCGTAACTGTTTAATATTTACAGAGTTTCTGTGACCAATTGAAAATGATTGCGTTATTATAGCTTTGAAGAGAAGAAAAAATAATTAAATAAAGCTTGGTAACTATATGTTACGAATTATTTTTTTGATTTAGATAGTTGAGAAGATTTTGTACTAGGTATTATACATTTCTTAAATTTAAGGACTTTTCTACCAAAAACGAAAATGAATTTTCAATCCAAAAATACAAATTTTTATCAAAGCAGTTGAATTTTTGAACTGGAAAGGATTACTTTCTAACAAAATAGTTAAATATTCAACCAGGAAAGATTTTTCAGTGAAGGAAACAAAATTAACTAAATTGTTGAATTGTTAACTCAAAAAGGCGATTTCTTTAGAAAACAGTTGAATTTGCAACTCGAAAATATGAATTTTTCACGGAGAAGTTGATTTTTAAACAAACAGGTGAATTCTCAACCAAGTGGTTGAAGTTACCAACTTGTTGAATTTTTAAGCCAAAAGATGAATCTTCTATAAAATAACTGAATTTTTAACGGGGAAATATGAATTTTCAATAAAAAGGTTTTTCTAACAAAAAAGGATGACCTTTTAATAAAATTGTTGTCAAATTTGCTACAAAACAGTTGAGGTTTCAAAAAAAAATTAATTTTGCACCAAATTTTCAAATTGTGAACCAAATATTTAAATTTTATGTCGAATTGTTGAATTTTTAAGCTGAAAAAACGAGTTTTCTACAAAACAATTGAATTTTCAATTTCAACCCTAAAATATGAATTGTCAACTAACTAGATGAATTTTTCTACGAACTTAATAAATTTTTTAGCCCAAAAAGACAATTTTCTAACATGATAGTTGAATTTTTAACAAAGAAATACGTTTTTTTAACAAATAATATCATTTTTAAAACAAAGAGTTAAATTTTAAACTAAATACGATCAATTTTTAGCCAAAAATGGAATATTTCAATTTGTTCAACAAAAAAAAAAGAATTTTCAATGAAATCGTAAAATTTTCCTTCAAATATCAAACTTATAAAATAATTTTTTAACAAAATAGATCAACTTTTAACCAAGTAGTTGAATTGTCTACTGAGAAGACGAATATTTAATAAAATAGTTGCATTTTCAAATTGAAAAGTAAAATTTCTTACACAAAATAGAATATTTAAATTTTCAGTTGAAAAATTAATTTTCATCTGCCACAAGAACAAGATTCGAGTTTAAAAAATTAATTTTCAACCAAATGTCTGAGTGTTTTAAGATTTCGATTGCTTCTCTATGTTTTCTTGGAAAAATATTGTTTCGATATGATGCTCAGCCCGGGCTAAGTGCGTGAAATGTTTTAACCTATCTTTACTCCCATGTTCCTTTATACGTTGGCTCACCGCACTCCCGGTTTCTCCAACCTTGCCACAAGAGCAACTTGTTTTTGTGGATCTTTGGGAGTCCATACAGTTTTGGAGAGACGGGATTAGTAGGTATTAATTTAGATGTTATTTTGCTGTCAAGTTGAGAATCTTCTAGAAGGGTTTTTGTTTTGCTGACTACTGTTTTTGTGGGGATTTTTACAAGCTTTTTATATGTATCGTCAGTTAGAAGGTCCATGATTTTGTTGTTATAGTCTTCTTTAATCATTATTACTGTTGCGATGCCTATGTCTGCGGGTAATATCATGATGTCTTTATTTCGACTGAGTTCCTTAATTGCTGTTTTTTCTTGTTTTGGTAAGTTTGAGGAGGGAAGTTGGGCTTGGCGTAAGATGTTGGCCGCGTTCTACGCCGTATGTCGTTCGCTTTTTCGGGTTGAAGGGTATATTTTGGATTCCAAATTACTGATGATTTCTTCTTTCGACACGGTTGAAACCCGAAACAACTCCTTTTAATTGAAAAAACTAACACTTTTAGTATTCTCAGGTCTTCTCAATCTAAGCTACTAACATCTTCAGCTTTCTTGAAACGATGCAGGGACAACAACATTGTCACAAAATTCTTACAATTGAAAAAGTATTTGGGAACATATAAATCCAAATCAATTCTACACAAAACAAGTTTCTTTCTCTTGGAAGAAAGAATACAACATACCAAATTCGTCTTGCACGCTACCTCTGAAAAACTATTAAAACTTCACCTTTTCCTATCAAACACCCTCAGATTTGAAATTTGATCTAAATTAGACCGCATATCATTTGATCAATCCCAATGGAATAAAGATCTTTCCACTCAAAAACAACAAATAAAATTTGATAAATTACTTCCAGTAAAGCACACACCACTAAAACAGTAAAAAACATATCTAACCATCCTCTTTGCAATGAAATTATGAAAAAAGACTCTAAACTTGACAGCAAAACAATATCTAAATTATTACCTACTAATTCCATCTCTCCAAAACTTTACGGACTCCAAAAAATCCACAAGAACAACATTCCACTCAGAACGATCCTCAGTGCACTAAACTCACCAACTTACAACCTAGCACGCTTCCTCACCAAAGAACTGAATCCCTCTACAGGAAACACTATCACACACGTCCAAAATTTTTTTGACTTTATAAAAAGATACAACAGATTCACATTCAACCTCAAGACATCCTAGTGAGTTTCGACGTGGTATCTCTCTTTACGATAGTAACAATCTCTGATACAATCAATATTATTAAATCCTTTGAAAACCAATTGTACGAACAAACGTCAGGAACAGCAATGGGATCTCCAATCTCACCTGTAATAGCCAACATCTTTATGGAACATCTAGAAACTAAAATCTTCAACCAATACAAGCTTCAACCGGAATTTTTGTGCCGTTACCTTAACGAAACTTTTGTCTTTTGGAGACATGGACTAGATGAACTGAACAATTTTTCTGATTTCATCAATCGATTGAGGTCTAATATCCAGTTCACCATGGAAATTGAACAAAACGGAAAATTGACTTTTTTGTACGTACTAGTTTACAAAAAATCTGATAACACATTAGGAAATGGAACATGAAGTTTACAGGAAACCCACCCATATCTACTAGAGAAAGAGAAATAAAAACGACCACCATCCTATCCTACATCCAAGGTATCACAGAACAAATAGGAAGAATTGTCAACAAACACAACATCCAAACCATATTTAAACCACCTGCGAAAATAGGAAAAACTTCTAAACAACCCTAAAGATAAAAAGGCACCTCTCAGTGATCCAGGATAATATAAAATCCCTTGCTCTTGTGGCAAAGTATATATTGGAGAAACTGGGAGAGCGGTGAGCCAACGTAGAAACGAGCATGAGAGTAAAGTTAGGCTAAAGCATTTCATGCAATCAGCCCTAGCTGAGCATCATATTGAAACAGGACATAGCATTTTATTCGACAAAACAACCATCATCGCAAAAATATACAATATTTTGCCAAGAAAACATAGAGAAACAATCGAAATTTTAAAACACCCTAATAACATCAATAGAGACAATGGACGTAATACCAATCCGATTTGACTTTCCGTCCTACAGAGTTTAAAAAAAGACTTCATTGACCAATGAAGTTCGACCAGTCTCCACGGTGGGTGCCCTGGCCAATCACAGGCATGGTAGAGAGTATACATAAGGACAACACAATCTGAAACTTCAGTTTCCGCTTCAGGCTAGCCATGAAGAAGTGAACTGCAATGTTCACGAAGCGTCGGCAAGATTCGCAGTTTTGCACACAATTGAACCCCATATATTATAATGAATCATCGTAAAAGTATTAAATCTATTATTAAAGAAGTTTAACTTTCAACCAAGTAGTTGAACTTTGAACTAAAAAAGACGAATTTTCTACAAAAGAGTTTAATTTGCAATCAGGAAAGATTTTTTAGTTAAAAGAGAAAAAAGATTTTAACCAAATTTTACAATTTTTCAACTAAAAAGGCAACTTTTCTAGAGAGCAGTTGAATTTGCAATAAAAAAATATGAATTTTCAACCTAAAAGTTGATTTTGAACCAAATAGTTAAATTTTCTACAAAATAATTGAATGTTAACCCGGAAAATACAAATTTTTAACATAACAGACGAATTAAAAGAAAAGAAAAATTTTTAAAAAAAATTGTCGAATTTCCTTCAAAACAGTTTGATTTTTGATCCAAAGTTAATTTTTAACTAAATACTTTCAATAAGAAAGGATGAATTTTTAACAAAATTGTTCAAGTTTCCGTAACAACAAAAAATTCAAAAAAATGAAAACAAACTTTTTTTAATTATGCGAGATACGAAAAAAAAGTCCAGATCGAATTTGTGGCCTTTTAGAAGTTCTACTAAACTACTGAATTGGAAGAACACTTTTTAGAAATCTTGAGGAGGAATAGTTTTGCTTTTAGACTTCTTACTGCATCACCGAAATTTAAAAAAAAAAACTAAGATGTTTGATTTTCAAAAAAAAAACAGTTACCATTTTCATTGTTTCCGTTTCTCTTCGCGGATCTTGAAACAGCGAGAAACCCCCCGTCAGAATAAAAAATAAAAAATTATTTACCTGAATTGTTTTTAAAAATGCCAGATTTTGGAAAAAAAAATTTTTTGCATTACAGAAAACAAACTAATACGAACAGTTTCATGCTTTTATAACACTTTGAACCCGAGTCTACCGATCAACTTTCAGAATTTAATTTGATATTTGAAACTAAGTTTTCTTTTTTTTTCAACAAAGTTTCGGTTAGACTGGTTTAATATGATAGAAATCTTTTTGGAGGCCTAATACCAGTATTTTGATGTTAGATTCAACAGAGGTCTCTGTTATAGAATCGTTGATAAGTATATAATCTACTATATCAAAATTAATTTTTATTATGCGAAATTAAATTAAAACGCGAGAAATTAAGTTCTAAAAAATTCACTGCGAACTGGATTTGAACCAGCAACCAACTCATTACATGTGAGGTGCTCTACCAATTGAGCTATCGCAGTTCACCAGTGAAAATTTCAGAACTTGTATTTCCTTAATTTCGCTCGAAATTATTATTTTTAGAGATGTTATTATTTTAAGGCCAGTTATTAATTTAATATTTGAAACTAAGTTTTTTTTTACAAAGTTTCGGTTAGACTGGTTTAATATGATAGAAATCTTTTTGGAGGCCTAATACCAGTATTTTGATGTTAGATTCAACAGAGGTATCTGTTATAGAATCGTTGATAAGTAGATAATCTACTATATCAAAAATAATTTTCATTATGCGAAATTAAATTAAAACGCGAGAAATTAAGTTCTAAAAAATTAACTGCGAACTGGATTTGAACCAGCAACCAACTCATTACATGTGAGGTGCTCTACCAATTGAGCTATCGCAGTTCACCAGTGAAAATGTCAGAACTTGTATTTTTTATCAACGATTCTATAACAGAGACCTCTGTTGAATCTAACATCAAAATACTGGTATTAGGCCTCCAAAAAGATTTCTATCATATTAAACCAGTCTAACCGAAACTTTGTTTTAAAAAAACTTAGTTTCAATTATTAAATTAATAACTGGCCTTAAAATAATGTCATCTCTAGAAATAATAATTTCGATCGAAATTAAGGAAATACAAGTTCTGAAATTTTCACTGGTGAACTGCGATAGCTCAATTGGTAGAGCACCTCACATGTAATGAGTTGGTTGCTGCTTCAAATCCAGTTCGCAGTGAATTTTTTAGAACTTAATTAATCGCGTTTTAATTTAATTTCGCATAATAAAAATTAATTTTGATATAGTAGATTATCTGCCAACGGCGATACCACGCTAAAAACACCAGTTCTCGTAAGATCACTGAAGTTAAGCATTGTTGGGCGCGGTTAGTACTTGGATGGGTAACCGTTCAGGAATACCTGCGTGCTGTTGGCCCGTCGTGGGTGTGGTGGGCCCACATTGGTAGTAAATATCCACCTAGAAACACTACCCGAATCGGGTAGTGAGGCAATGAACTTTCGAGTTCGAACTGGTAATCTATAGTACATTATCTACTTATCAAAGATTCTATAACAGAGACCTCTGTTGAATCTAACATCAAAATACTGGTATTAGGCCTCCAAAAAGATTTCTTTCAGAATTTAAGTTAATAAAATCTCACTAATTGAAAAATGGAAAATTACTAATTCAATTAGACAGATGTGCGCAATTAAATATCGGTGAAAATCACTTATTTCACTATTTAAAATAATAATTGGATAGTGGAAAACTACTAACTACTAATTAATTATTATTAAAACAATGAGTAAGAAATATTCTGAATCTTATAAATAGCCTACGTCACCTTCAGAAACAGTACGTATTTTTACAAGTTATTTCTTCAGACGAGAAAGTTAGACATATTTTACTTTTCGATTTAAAATAATACTTTTCAGTAGTTAATTATTCATTTATAATAGTTTATAATATTTATAACCTAAGAACGTGAAATTTAAAATTATTCAATTTTTAGGAATGGGAAAATTTGTCATTCAAAACATTTTAAGTTTTTGTAGATAGGAGTGCAATTTTTCAACACTGAAGCTTCCATATAAAAACTAAATAATTGTGTATGGTTTTCAACTTGAAAGAAATGAAAATTTTAATTCTCTCTCATTTGCAGATTTTATAAGAAATTAGAACTTTAAGTAAAGTGCCGCAAATCTAGAATAAGATACTAAGATTGTAAATTCAGTCATCAGAAATATGATCCTGTTTTTGTGTTATAAATTACAACAATGAAAAAAATGTTGATATTTTGAAATTTTTGTTTCGTAATTTCAATAATTGGAAAACGTGTTTTTGAACCAGAAGAAAACTAGAAAATAATCAGGATTTTTTAAATGATCATCCTGAAATACATATATATAAGTAAGTATAATAAAATTTAATATAATAATAAAAACTAAATAATAAAACCTAACATTTGTTGTCGTTGAAAATGAAACTGTTTGATTGGAAACTCAACTATTCGGCTGAAAATTAACTTTTAAAAAAAAAATTGATATTAGCGGGAGAATTTGAATTTGCCTTTCTGACCTTAAAATTACAGAACTATGTTGACATTTTGTTTCTATCTTGACTGCAGAAATTTCATCTTTTTGTTTCAAAATGCAAGCCTTTAGTTGATTATTAATCTGTTTTAGTTGAGCACTCTAATTTTTTTGCTGGAAATTCGTCTTTTTGAGTTCAAACATCAACTATTACATTTTTTGTTATGAATTTATATTTTATGGTTAAAAATTCAACTATTTTGTTGAAAATACTTCTTTTTGGGTTGAAGATTCAACTATCTGGTAGAAAATTCATATTTTTGAATTGAAAATTCAACTGTTTTATAGAAAATTTGTATTTTTGACTTGAAAATTCAACAATTTTGTTTAAATTTTTGTTGTATTTTGGCTGAATTCAACTGTTAAAAAAAATTAAAATTCTCTTCTGATGAAATATCAACAATAACATTTTTCGTGGAGCTTTAATATTTTTTTCAAAATTATTATGCTATGGTTGAAAAGTTAATTATTTTGTAGTAAATTCAACAAGTTTGGTAAAAAGTCATATTTTGATTGATAACAAAACTGTTTTGTTGAAAATTTGTCCTTTTAATCTGAAAATTTCCCAATTGGGTAGGAAATTTAGTTAAATTTTTTTTGTTGACTACAAAAACTTTTTGGATGAAATATCAAGTGATACATTTTTTGTTGGGGCTTCATTTTTTTTTTTTTTTTGATAATGTAACTATTTTGTTCAAAAATCCTCCTTTCGGGTTAAAGATTCAATTATTTTGGTAGAAAGTTTAACTATTTGGTTGAAAATTAACTATTTTTTTGAAAATACATATTTTCCGATTGAAAATTAAACTTTTTTGTACAAAATTGGTCTTTTTGGCATGAAGATTCAATAATTTCAAGGGAAAATCAACTGTTTGGTTGAAAAGTCATCTTTTTTGGATGGATTCATTTGTTTTTGATTAATTATTAAAAAATATTCTGGTTGAAAATGTATCTGTTTAGTTATACATGAATATAAAAGAGAATTCGAAATAAGTTTGCAGTGCATATTTCGACCACCCTACTGTACATATTTTTCGCGTTTTCCGAAAATTTTCGATTCTGTGTGCTGGTTTTAAGTCAAATTTTAGTCAATTTTTTGAGAATTTTTAAATCGTGAAGCCTGAATTGTAATGTTTTTTCACTGCAACGCTATGATGAGGTATCGTACTATGGTAAGGTTTTTGCAATTACATACATTTAAAAAAGCAGTTCTAGTTGAAGAAAATTCGACATTATAAAATAAACAAGAATTTTTTCCTGTAAACAAGTGATTTATTAAATAAGTGGAATTTTTCTCGTTCTACTTATTTATGCACTCAAAAGCAAAAATGTCCCTTTTTAGAGCTCTTAGAATAAAAAGCCTCAGCTTCTTTTTTCAAAATGAGAAAAAATCACGCAGATTTCGAAAAAAACCCAAACTATGTTTTATTTTGAAGATTTAGGCTCAACTTTGGAATTCAGGAACAAATGCTATGAAACCCATAAAACGTACTCATTGAGGTGAAAACCATCAGTTAAGATTTAAGTAAAGAAAAGAATATTGAACAGGAATATTGATTTGAAACTTGGCCTAGAGGTTCCTTATGCATCCCGGTGAAAATTCCGAAGAGGATTTTTGGTGAAGCTTAATAGAAATTAAGTCATTAACTATTTTTGTTGAAAAATAGTTTTTTCACAAACAAATCTCGAAAAACATTGATCTGACATAAAAATGTTCTACGTTAAAATTATATATATCATCGAAAGACATTTTTTTCTATTTTGCTTCGGATTGGATCGGATGGAGATTTCGCAAATTTCAAAATTTTCCACTCTCGGAAAAAGCGACGAAGTAGCAATGAATTGGATTTCATTGGGTGAATTGGTTCAAATTAGGTACCCGTGCTATTTTTCATTTTATCATTTGAAACAGTATATTTTGCATACCTCTTTTTAAAAAGAATCCAGTAGTAAAAAAAAAATTGCAGACACTGGTGAAGATATAGTTTGGCTGTTCAACAAATTTAAAATTATACTATGAGTAAGTAAGAGTAATTTTTGCGTTATTATTTTTATTCGGAAACTTACAGCTCAAAAATATTACAACATTTACAATATAATGAGGATTATATAGGAATTGCGGTCCCTTGTTTTGGTTGATCTCAGCTCCTACAATATGACCATTTTCTGTTCTGTGCCCCGAAAAGCGCATGCCACAACAAATAACATCTTTGATTCGAACAACATCATCTGTCCAGTATTTTCAGACATAAGCCTATTGTCAGGAATAGCTTTTATTTTTTCCACTATTTTTGTATGAGGATTTTGCGTCACATGAAAGACTCGGTCCTTACGAGGCATAAACGACGTAGATGCAGTAGGATTTAGTTTGGCTGGTTCACCTTAAAAACACAATAAATGTTGGCAATTTAAAAACTATTAAACTATATTTCCGAAAATACGAAAACCACGGGAGATTTACTGATTAAACTATTGCAATAAAAAATTGCTAAAAAATAAGTGCAGGAAGCATCATCTACCATACAAAGTGTTTAAATATTATATATATTCAGTTGAAAATTAGTTTTTTTTGTTGGCGGATTCAAGTCATTTTTCAATGAAATATCAAATTTTTATTTTTTCATTCATCTTCCTGAGTGGAAAATACAACTACTTGGTTGAAATTTGAACTACTTTATTGAAAGTTCATTTGTTGGGTTAAAGATTCACAGTTTTACTTAAATTTTTTTAAAATCAATTTTCTCAATTATAGTTTGACTATTTTGTTAAAAATTCAACTGTTTCATTGAAAATTTTTCTTTTGGCTTGGAAATTCAACAATTTGGTAGAAAATTAAACTATTGGTGGAAAAATAGACTGTTTTGTAGAAAATTCGGTTTCTTAGATTAAAAATTAATTCTGCTAAATGAAACATTAAGTGTTATATTTTTTTGGTTAAAATCTGATCTTCTTTAGTTTACAAATTCGACTATTCAGATGAAAATTTCTAGAAAAAAAATAGAAAATTAAAATTAATCAAATCAAATTTGGATTATCATTGCATCTAATGTTCAAACTACTAAGTTTAAAATAGATGTAATTTGTTGAAAATTCGTCGTTTTTGGTAAGAAATTAATCTTCTTGGTTGATAATTCAACTTTTTGGTTAAAAATGTATGTCTTTTGTTAAAAGTTTTTCTTTTTCGTAGAAACGTTATATTCTTGATGAAAATGCAACTACTTGATTAAAAGTTAAACTACTTTGTTGATTCATTAGAAACAGGAAGATTTTACGACCCCTCCTCCCCTCCCTCTATCGTCTGACCTCATTAATGACACCTAAATAAATAGTGTCTTAATTGTCATTTCTTTCGAATCACTAAAAAAATAGTGTCATTGCTCAAATGAAGTGTGAAATAGTGTCAATAGTGTGGTGAGTGTGACGCCGTCCCAGATGCGAACTTAGCTCCACAAATTCTTCCATTAGGTTCTATGTACACAACAAATCTTATTATCTATTATTATGATTATTATTATGTTATATTTATTCACCTGGTCGCTGACGAAGGCTAGATTTTGGCTTAAGACTTGCTCCGAATACTCCTCCATGTTCGTCTACGTTTTCCTTATACCGTTAAAATATGCTACAGAAGCTTTAATTTGTTTGTCAAAAAGAATTAATAATTACTGGCGGGTCGGTAATACGAATATCGGCAAATGAGTATTGTTGTTGTAGTTGATGTAGATCTTATTGTCGTTGTCGTTTTTGTGCTTGTTGAGTTCTTCGGCTTTGTCGACTCTGTGGTGTTTCTGATTCTATTGGTTGTAGTACTGGATGTAGTTCTTGCTCTATTTGTTGTTGTCGTTGTCGTAGTGCATATAGTCGATGTGAGTCTTGTTG
>CAKNYM010046059.1:27997-44403 GCA_932195095.1 Andricus curvator
TGTTGTCGTTGTTGTAGTGCATATAGTCGATTTGGATCTTGTTGTAGTTGTATTCGTTGTTTTTGCTGTTGTGGAGTTCTTGCTCTTTGTGGATTCCGTGGTGTTTATGATTGTATTGGTTGCAGTGCTTGATGTAGTTCTTGTTCTATATGTTGTAGTCGTTCTTGTCGTTGTAGTGCATATAGTCGATTTGGATCTTGTTGTGGTTGTTGTAGTTGTTGTAGAGGTGTTTCTCTTTGTCGACGTTGTGATGTTTCTGCTTGTGGTGGATTCCAATATGGCCCGGATGAACCTTCTCCGTTATATCCAGAAGAAGCATTTAATTCTGCAAAAAGAAAATAAAGATTAAAGTGATTTTGAAAAGATTGAATGTCAATATAAAATACATTAGTTGAAAATTATTAAAGTTGTGCGATTACGATTTATACGATCACGATATTCGCACATGTTCAAAAAATTCTATACTGAGCAAAAGAATTTCATTCGAATTTCTGATTTGTTATTACTATTCACTAGTGTTACGTACAAGATAATAATTTTTGATATTAAGAACCTGTGAAAGAGCTTTAACTATTACATAATGTACCGGACGTTCAGGCTGCCAAATTAATTAATTAATTAATTTGTTCAATTTTGTGGGATCGTGACCACCATCTTATTAATTCAAGATGTTTCCTTTTCCGGCTGTTCTGTTACCGTTGAATTTTAATTATGAAAATGGTTTTCTTTTAAATAACTAACGCACTGACTCTAGTTTAATTTCAATTTACAGATGGTAAAATTCCAAAGGAATCAAGAAGACAAAGTAATTTCACATTTGACTTACCCTAACTTATAGCTACCACCACACTTCATTCGCCAGAGAGAAGGAAGGAGCGGGCAAGAATTAGATTTCTTGTTTTTGGGATAGGTTGTAACTTCTCAGGTTCAAACCTTTCCCTGGACCGTCGCACTTCGTAGAGAACTGCACTGGGCCCGAATCGCCGTTTTGATTCTGGGTGTACTAAGCTGATTTACAGAATCGACACATTCTTCACGGTAGGAAACGATCTCTGCTGGTTTTGAATTTAAATGGCTACACGTCTGTACGTCGTTATGTCACTTAAATTCGCGTTCTGTCTTCCGTCCACTAAAGATCCGAAAGTGTTTTACGTCCGTTCGTAGATCTGTCTGAGTGGGTCAATTAAATTGGTCAAATTAGGTCCGATGATGCCGCCATTCGATGCCGTCCCGGTTCGTCCGAATTTGATAGAAACGTGGGTCCGTTGGTGTTTTTTGAAGGGCGACGTCCATTGATATATAATCAAAAATAAGGGGTCGGGTCGGTGGTACCGTTTGAAAACGTCGTTTCTGGCCAGTGAGTAACTTTAATTATTAACGACGTAGCGGCCCAGCTCAGTTACGCGTCGAGTGCAGACGGGCAAGAGAAACCGTATTTTTTCCGGATTTCTTAGTACTTCTAGTCGGTACAAGAAGTAGTCAAGAACTGCACTGAGAATTTTGAGTATGACCGACTCGAAGGTACGAATGCATAGGTGAGGTGGGGCATTTTTGCAAGCATTGCTAATTTTGATTGGATGATCGTTGTCAAGTGACAATTTGGAAGAGAACCATGGAAGGAAGCTATATTGTGAATCGCTGACTTCTGGAAAAAATGCTGACTGTCATAACGTGACTTAGAGACACGTTTGATTCCTTGAATTTATTTTTAATTTAATTATAATTTGAATTTGACTGATTATTGGTTATTAATTGTTTTCAATTTAGTTTATTTATTTCAATAGTTTATAACTGTCCATTATCTTCAGTTTATAATTTCGAAAATATTTCGTAATAGTAAGAAATTGTTAATTAGGCAAGGGTGATTCATATATTATTATTACGGGTTAATTTTTATAGGTCAGATCAGCTGTCAAAATAAATCATTTGTTTACATAGGAAGGACGTTGGAACATAAGGAAATGCACTCGCACCGCGAGCGAATCGTTAGGTGTAGTAGTGCATAGGTAGAAGCGTGAAACGGTGTCCGAATGAGTACTCTCCTTGCAATGATTCGTCTTTCCTTCTCTCTAGTTCTCACGTCTTTCTATCTTATTCTAACTTATTGGCATGGGTGAAGGAATGTTCATTCTGGCATATGTTTTAATAATGCTTACGTGGCGTATATCTTCCTGGAGAATCGAATTTATTTTGAATAGGTTGAATGGAAAATTTAATTACGTACCAGGACGGTTCGCAACACTAGCAAAAATAGTACATACATACATCGAAATCCACGATAATGTTTGAAACAATAAGAGATTCTTTTTTTAGTTTAAAAAATTTGAATCTTCAAATAAGAGAAAAAGAACAGAAGATATGAACGAATTTTGAAACCATAGTAAACAAAAACAATTTCAATACAGCAAAAATTGAGTAGCTTTAAATTTCAAGTGTTTGGAATTAAATAATTAGTTGATAAAAGCCTTAAGATTTAAATAAAATCATAGGGAGGCATTGTATCAACTTTTAATTAAAATTAGTTAAGCTTTCAGTGTATGAAATACGACAACGTGAAATGGAAATCACTGAACTTAATCCAACTTGAAACTGCATCATTTATTTAAGAAAATTAGGGGCACTTACCACGAATATTAATTAAAACTACGATCGTAGGGAGAAGTGTCCTGATAAAGAGCTTCATTTTTATAAGACTGATGCCGTAAACGCAGACTGAGTATGTTGAAACATAGTCAATGCCGTAGTCAGGAAGGAATGATCGGGGTTTGATCCCCCCCCCCCACCTGCCGGAAATTCTGGGAACATGTACATAATGATTACATCTGATTACTCGACCTTATTGTTGCCGAGAAAAGCTTGAGACTTAATCAAACTTTTAATGTTTGCAGACTACATAGCAGAGGCAACGAAATATCGTAAATTGTTAAGCTTTAAGTGTATGAAATACGACAACGTGAAATGGAATCTCTGAACCTAATTTAACTTGAAACTACATAATTAAATTAAGAAAATTAGGGACACTTACGACGAATATGAATTAAAACTACGATCGTAAGGAGCAGTGTCCTGATGAAGAGCTTCATTTTTACAAGCCTGATGCCGAGCTTCATTTTTAATAAGACTGATGCCGTAAAGGCAGACTGATTATATTGAAACATAGTAAATGCCGTATTCATGGGGGGATTAGGGCTAGGAGATTAGGAGAAATGCTTATAAATAGAGAATATTTATTACATACTTTGCCTGGTCTTTTCTGGGTTTTATATACTGGGTGTTTTTTTCAACTTGAGACATCGAAATATCTAAAAAAATACGCATCAGAGATTCAGATTCTCCTTTATGAAATACGTAAGTTTTATTCGAAAAAATTTTTTCGATTCGCGAAAAAAAACACCAACCCCCCCTGCCTCCTTAGGGGAAGGGGGGGGGTAAATTTTTTCAGAATCGCTCTTCCCCCTCGAAAAAAAAAAGTTTTTATTACAGATATTTTTTTCATAGGATGCGAATTTTTTTAGATATTTCGATGTCTCAAGTTAAAAAAAAACACCCTGTATAATACCTAAGCAATGTCTATAAAAGTTAGTATCACTTTGCCTGAACTTTGTTGGGCATTATGTAAATTTTTCAATATTTTTGAAAATCCCTTGAAACATTCTAAAGCTCTTGAAAATTCCTTGGAATAATTTAAAATTCCCTAAAATATTCCCAATCCTTTCAAGTCTCCGAAATCCCTGAAAAATTGTTAAGGTTCTTGAAAATTCTTTGGAATTTGGAAAAAAATATATATACAGTTAAAAGTTTGTCATAAGGACAACCGCAGGATTTCGCCGGGATTTTTTTGCCAATCTGAAAAATTGCACCCGCTCCCAGCGAAATCGCGGTAAAATTTTAGCTGTAACCACGTCTCACGACCGTGAGATAGGTGGTTACAGTCTGCGACGAATTCAATAGAATGATCCGGCAAAAGTCTCGTGCACTCTGAGGACACGGAGCGACCCAAGGAAGACCGCCTTCTGCATTTTCCCCGCAAGTGTCTTAGCATTTTGTTGACACGCAGGGATGCTTTCCAGGCTATTAACCAGTGGAACCTTGGCACCTCCAAGAGCGCCGATCATCAAGAGGATTAGCTTAACAGAATATTCCGGGTATAACTGTCGCAACTCCCATATAAGGGCTTTATACCTCTCTTTCTTTTCTTTCTCCTTGGCTGTGACGTTTTTGTCACCTGGTGCCAAACATTCGATAACGAACATATTTCGTTTCTGAAAGTCAAGGAGAACTATGTCAGGCCTCGAGTGCACAACAGAAACAATTGTTGAGAATATGAAGTTCCAGTATATGCGGCACTTCTCATTTTTGACCCTTGAGCTTTCGGTTTCAAGGTTTGCCGCAGAGGTATCCTTCGGAATGGCGAAGTGCGAGAGATAGTGGCAATAATGTGAGGCAAAAGAGGAGAAGGCTCATGGTGTCGCCCTGAAACACACCTCTCTGAAAGGTGAAACTGTTAGTGATCACACGATGTTTTCCAGATGAGATAGTAAATCTGGTTTTCCAAAGCGGCATTAATCTCTCTATGAACCTCACGATGTGTGGATGAACCTTCAAGCTTTCTAACAGACAGATGATAAGTCTATGGGAGGTTGAATCGAAAGCTTTCCGGTAATCAATCCAGACCATCGATAGGTAACGCTGATAAGATGCTGCGTCGTCACAGACACATCTATCGATGAGCAGGTTCTCCCGACATCCTGTTACGCCTTTTTTTGAGCCGCGTTGTTCGTACATCTCCCACCACACAAGTCCAATTGTCCGAACAATCCAATCATTTAGGATAGCTGTGAAAATCTTATACAGTGTGTTCAGACAAGTTATCGGCCTGTAATTCTTAGGGTCAGCTAAGTTGCCTGTCTTCGGCAGGAGCACTGTGCGCCCTTCCACGAACCACTCCGGAATAGGCTCTTCCGACTTTATATATGAGGTGAAAATGCGGGCCAGATGCTGGTGGGTTGAAGGAAACTTCTTCCGTCAGAAGGTCTTGATACCATCTGGTCCCGGAGCGGAATAGATTTCCATGCCTCTTAATACGTTTTTCAGCTCCTCGGTAGGGATAGGTGTGCATTCCTCCTCAGGTGTTATGAGGGCACTGCACAGCTCCTTGAAGCTATTAATATACTTTGAGTATTCTTCCAGTGGATGCTGGACTTTGTAGACTTCTCTCCAAAATGCGTCGACCTCCTCTGGTGTAGGCGGGTGGACGACAGTAAGTGGAGGGTCTTGGAAGAGTTGAGATGGGTCAGACAAAAACTGTTAATTTTCTCTGACCCACCTCTCTTTCGCTCTAGACTTCTCCTAGCGTTAGATATTACTCGTATTCTGTCAACAATATGCTGCCTGATGGTCAGTAGCTTTGACTTGTTGAGTTTGTGATGACGGATCCGCACTTCGCGCGCGAACTGTCGAACCCTGGCAGTGAAAGTCCTGCCAGATGTTATGTAGTCAATCACACACTGAATGCGGGACGCGTAGTGCCTTGTCCAGCCTATCTTTGTGCTGAGTTGATGCATTCGTCTTTTGGTCTTATGATCATTCGTTGCTTTTGTTTTACGGTTTGCATCTGCCGAAGCTCTCGCTGCATTATACACACTACAATTGATAGTCCAGAGGTAGGATTCTTCGGAAAAATCTCTACGAAGCTCGTCATCCAGTTCAACCAGATCTTTGGGCTTGAGAGAAACCTGAATGTTGATGTTTCTCCGGGTCCTGAAGCATCGCTCTTCTTCTATTGGATGCCTGCTCGCGGTTGGTCTCAATGTCGCCTCTCTTTCTCCAGCAGGTCATCCCTGAGTCGATCCGTCCACTTAAAAGTAATGAGAGTCTGCCGGTCAATCGCATTGACTCCGTCTTGATTGGCTCCCCCAACTCTAGGGTTGTCGGCATTGTTGTCCGACCCATTGTCGGGAGCCCTGCGTGTTCGATTGTTTTGAACCGCACTTACTACAACTATGTTTGGTTTTGTCATTGTTGTTCCCACGAGTAGCTAGGGAAAAGGGTTCGTCCATCCTTGTAGAGACCCGCATGCAAGGATAAGGCTGCATACTATGAGAGGTCGCCCGGTATCCCAGAGTCACCGTTTGAGACACCTCACCCAGGTGCCATTCAGCTTTCGGCACGGTTGTTACGCCTTCGCTTAGGGTTTATTCCTTCGGGACCATCCCTGGACAATTGTCCGCGACTGCTTATTAATTATTGTAACCATATTCAGCAGAAACCCTTGGTACAGGGACCCTCGATCCCGAACCCGAGGACGCGTTCGGTGGCTTTGTCATAGGCCCTTCGGTTCGATTCCCAAGGAATCAAAACTGAAACCGAACATTATACCGAACAATTTCATCAAGATTGGCTAACTTTCCAATTTTAAAACCGACAATTTGAAAACTATGAAAATATATAAATTGGAATCACTTTTGTAGAAAATCTAACAATTCTGTTAAAAGTTCCTTCTTTTTTGTTAAAAATTCATACTTTCAGGATAAAAATTCGACCACATTGGAAGATTAAAACTTTGGTAGAAACTTTAACTATTGGTTACGAATTTACCTAATTGGTTGAAAATCAACTTGTCTGTTGAAAATTCAAATTTCCGAGTTAAAAATTGAACTGTTTTCTAGAGAAGTCGCCTTTTTGGTTTGAAAATTCAACAATTTGGTTCAAATGTTTTTCTCTCTCGACTAAAAAATCTTTCCTGGTTGCAAATTCAACTTTTTTGTTGAGAATTCATGTTTTTGTTTAAATTTGACTTATAATTATAATTTTCGTTAAGAATTTATCTTTTTTATTGAAAATTCAACTACATGGTTGAACGTTGAACCTCTTCGATAAAGTTCATTTTTTCGTCTGTTGAAGATTCATTTTTCTAGTTAAAAATTCAATCATCTCAAAAAAAATTAAACTAATTTGTTAAAAATTTAATTATTCAATTGAAAATTTAACTGTTTTGTTGGACATTTTTCATTGTGGATAGAAAATTTGTCTTTTTGACTTCAAAATTTAACTTTTCGGTTGAAAACTAAACTTTTTGGTGAAAGCTTCGTAGCTTTTGCTTCAAAGTTCAACATTTTGGTTGTAAGTGGTAGTGCTGGGTTGATAAGTAATTTTTTCCAAAAATGTATTTGTTTGAAAATGCATCTTTGCAGGTCGAAAATTTAACTATATGGTTAGAAATTCAACTAGTTTGTCTTCGAATTTATCGGTTTATAATAGGTAGTAAAAAATTTCCTTAATTTTCTAAATTGAAAAAATAATTCTGATGGTTTCCAAACTTTATTTCATTATTTCTTTAAACATTATTATTAGACGTGAACGTTTCTTCAAGGCTGTAATAACACAATCACTTTAAATTTGTCACAGACTCTCTGTAAATATCAAACAATTATGCTATTTCGCCCTGGGATTTTAATTTCCCAGTCACTCAAGATTTACTTTAATTTTTTAATTGCCTTCTTATTGAGTCCACCTGAATGACATCAAATTAATATGAAGCAATCATATCTTTGTCAACTGTATTATTTTATAAGCTGCTTTTGTTAAAAATAATTTTTCTCACAATATTTTTAACGTATTATTTTTGTTAATTAAATAAAATGGAAAATACGGTAATCCAAATTTGAACTATCAATTTAAAGTTGAGGAGTTATAATGAAAGATTATAATAACCTTATGAAAACGTGAATGGCGGTATAATTGAATTAGTATTCTGATTTTTTTTTTGTTCTGTAAATTGTAGACAAATAGCCATGAAAACAGAGTCTTTTTGAGAATTTTTGAAAATGTAACCTAGAAATTATTCAACAGTTTTTAAGTTCATCGAGCTCATTTTACAGATAACATTCTTTATTTTTTACTAAATTGGACATTATTTTTGGCGATGTACTTTTCTAGACGTGAGTGAAGATTAAGCAGGAATTAAAAATTTCTAAAAACTCTAGCGTATAAAGTAAGTCAGAATCTGTTTTTCAGAATGTTTAGTTTTTCTATTTTTAGTTGAGGTAAAGTTTATTTCTGAAATTTTCTAATCATTAATGAAAAAAGAGAGAATTTTAATTATAAATGACTTTTTAAATATTGGGGAATATTGTAATGAAAATTTTTGATTATTTTGAAAAAGGAAGCTTCTTGAGATATTTTGAAAAATTTTCCTAAGATGCCGAGCAAAATTTTGAATGAGTCTTTATTTTGGACAATTAACGTTTAAAGAATATTTAAATAGATTTTATAAGCTTTTAAAAGATTACAAAAAAATAATCTTGAAGATTTTCAGGCAGCTTTTTTCATTTTGAAAGTTTTATGCAAAATTTTGTGAAAAATTCGTATAATTTTAAAAAATATTTTGAAGTTTTCAAAAAATGAAAAAAATAATATGAAATTGGAAAATATTTTTAATAATTCAAAACAAAATGCATATTTTTGAAGATTT
The DNA here is from genome assembly GCA_932195095.1 of Andricus curvator. Lineage (NCBI taxonomy): Eukaryota > Metazoa > Arthropoda > Insecta > Hymenoptera > Cynipidae > Andricus > Andricus curvator. Next base: position 36,471 of record CAKNYM010046059.1, read on the forward strand.
TTAGGCTTTTTAGGAATCCTAAAGAGGTAAGATCCCCGGGAAAATTTTAAATGATTTCTTATTTTGACAAACTAATTTCAAGAAAATATATGAAAATATTTTGAAACACTTAAAAGAATTTAGAAAATTGCCAAAAAAGATTTTGGAAGATTTTAAAACAATGTATTCAATTTGAAAAGAATTGTCAAAATATTAGCAATGATTCGATTTTGTTTGAAAATTCATCTCTATTAGTAAACATGTCCTTTTTTGGTTAAAAATGTTTGGTTAAAAATTAATCCGTTCTGGTTGAGGATTTAAGTATTTCGTTGAAAATTCGTCTTTTTTGGTTTCGAATTAAACTAATCCTGGTTGCAAAAATAGTTTAAATATATATTGTTGTAATTAAAATTTCATACTGCCAATATAAATATTCACTTTTTGATTCATGTAACTTTCTGGTAGAAAAGTCGTTTTCTTTGGCTGATAATTGAATGAGTTTGTTGACAATTCTTTTTGTTTGTTAAAAAATTACTTTTTTTGACTGAAACTTTGAATACTCTATTTTAGGTTCAAAGCTCATCTTTTTGGTTGAAACTCTAACAGTTTTGTTGAAAATTTGATTTTCTTTTGCTCAAAATGTATACTTTTGAAATGAAAATCTAACTATTGCATTTTTGTTTGCAAATTTATCGGATTGAGTTGAAAATTCGTTTATTTTGTTGAAAATTTGTCTCTTCTGAGTTGAAAAATGTATAAAATTCATATTTGTTTAGGGTTTGTTTTTTGGGGTTGCGGAACATTACTGTGAGTATAAGGACATAAACTAGCGTCTTGGGAAGCTGTCTGGGTTAACAATTCGAAATTCGAAATTTTTTTTGCTAATTCAGTTAGAGGCAGCTGAGATGTCATTCGTTAAATATGCTACGGTTAGTTCTTGGGGATTATTGAACATTTCTGTGGCAATATTAACTAGCCTTCGCAAGGTATCTGAAGTGATTGTTTTTTGCTTCAATTTTTGTTGGCTGTTTTAGGTGAAAAAAGTAGAGAGGAGGTTTGTAAAATATACTGTATTGGCGTGATTATTTTTAATTTGACATTTTTTTAACTAATTCAGTTAAAGGCAGCTGAGACGGGGTTCATTAAATGCACTATGGGTTTGTGTTTTGAGGTTACTGAACGATACTGTGGAGATGAGGATATGAAAAAGAGTCTTGGGATGGTGGCTGGGGGGATTATTTTTCATTTGAAATTTTTTTGGCTATTTTAGTTCAAGGCAGTCTAGATGAGTTTGGCTGAATGTGCCAGGGGTGGTTTTTTTTACTGCTTTGGTGGTGTGGATATAGTTTAGAGTCTTGCGATGGTGATTGGTGTAATTTTTTTCTATTTGGAAATTTGTTGGCCTTGTTTTGTGAAGCCCGCATAAATCATTAACTTCTGGCTTACATTTTTTATTTTAGTTTAATATCTACATCTTGAATTAGAGTTAGGTGTTAGTGTTTTGGGTTGTTGTTGGACAATTATTATTGTTCTCATTTGTGGTAAGCTAAAGACCAACTCAGACCTATGATATACTTTTTCTATTACTTATGCCCTAAGTTTTTCTTTGGGGGAAGTTTTTTTAGTGTTGAGGTTGATTTTGTGAAAACTATTTTCAAGTGATTTGGAGCTCCTAAAAATAGCCAAAAAGCTTGTTGTTTGCCCTTTCCAATGTAGCTAGGATCACTGAAAATATTTGTTCTACGCAAGGCCGCAGTCAGAAAAAATTTTCGGGGAGGGATTTGAATTAGTATAAAATTTCGGAAAGGAGGCAATTCATAGTGACACATCGGAAACTATATCCATATTATATTTATGTTTCGAGAATTTCAGGGGGTGGGGGTCAAACTCAGTTGATCTCTCATGTGGCCACGCGGCCTTGTTTCTGCGCTCGCTGAATGTCGGTGAATATAGACACAGAAATATCTGAAGGTTTAATGGGTGATAAATCATACCGATATGAAAAATTGTATCATGTAAAATAAACAACCTGTTTCCGTTAAATTTTGAAACGTCACTCATTACGAAAAATGATGAAAGATGAAAAGTGAAGAGGAGGGAGTGGAATGTTGGAAATGGTAAGTGGGATCTGGAAAAATCGGTACCTTGGTTAGTATATAAGTGAATATCTATCAAACACTTCACATTTACCGTTCAGAAGAATCTCCAAGTATTACGTTCCAATTATCTATTGCTAGATCTATCGTGCGCAATGAAGATCGTCATTCTACTTATGACCTGCATGGGTTTCATTGTTTCAATTAGTAAGTGTAATATGATATACGTAATATTAACCCTTTGTTGGTGCCCTGCTTGAGCAGCCACCCAAAGCTAGCATATGACACTATTCCTGCAGCTGTTCTATTTATTAGCATTTGAAGCGCGTTGTGGGTATCTATTCATCATTTCAAGATTGAAAAATAAACATACTTTTTTGTATGGCATAAAGCTAATACCACCTTACAGATTAAAGTGTACAGTTTATGAATTACTGTGATTTTATAATTTCCACTTAATTTTAGGGAAATACGCATTAAAAGCGCAATTTTTGCCATTATCGTTCCGATTTCATCTCTGAAATAAGTTATGGGTGGCTACACACCCAGTGCGCCAAGAACGGAACGTCAGAGAATGTACGCCATCAGAGGGTAGTCGAATAAGATCTATGTAATTTGGGGGGGGGGGGTATAATTGTTTCCCTTGATAATCATTTCGTTTGAAAGATCCAAAACACCGCTCATCAGAAAGCTTATAATTAATTGCTTTTTCTGTAGAGTTTTCCTTTCAAGAACTTTTTTTTTACTTTTTTTTTAAGAGTGAGCGACTTAGCCGCACATTTTGAGGTAAAGTTGCTCACACTTCAAGAGATGATTAATAGTTTCTCACGAATTAAATGTAAGTTTGTGCTTTATGATATGAAAGAGGGCCAGATAAAGATTATATATTTCAAACATCAATATTTCATTGAAATTTGTTCTTGCACTTTATTGTAAAAAATCTAAAAAAACGATCCACTCAGCCCAATTTTACGATACTTGCCAAAAGATATTTTCCTCGTGTAAAAAAAATTCATAAATCTCTTTTTTCTGAATAAACTAGATGCAATGTATCATCGAATTCCAATTCTACCACCTCTACCAAGCGAACATTATGATAACATTTGTGAAGGAAGCCTCATTTGCGTGAAGGTTGATGGTAGAAACTACATTGAATGTGGAGATCTTGTTCCAGCACCACATCCTAATTCCTGGGATCAGCGGGTTTTCGAGCGTAATCCAATAGGACCTTTCGGACCAGATCGCGCGTATGTTAGAGTTGTTGATACTAATCGGAATGTTCTGCAACCAGGGGGGGATAGAAAAAATTTCGTTACACGACTCCATGCTCGCATTGTGAATGATCTAGAAGGTTATGCGAATAGGGGATCCAGGGTTTTCATAACAAACGGCAATTACACTTATAATGCAGATCTAATACCAGGAATACCACATACCACTTACCGTATTAGTACAGTCCACATAATCGCTGAATATGAGCCTAATTACTATCGAGGCCTTTATGGGATTCTAAAAATTTGGAACCGGTCTCTTCCTATTTGGGTTCTACGAGAACGACCAGCCATGTGGGATCATCCCTTGTAGTTTTTCCTATAAATAATAATCGCTGATGAGGGGGTCTAAATTGGCCTCGAAACATGTCGGTTCCCTAGTAATATAGAAAAAATAGAGAAAGGAAAAAGTGAGAGGTCGGATTTGGTTGACTTTTTCCTTTTTTCTCCCTCTTTTTTCATTTGTTATTGTTTCGTCTCTAATGAGCTGAAATGTGAGGTAATTCGAAAGTCTGATTTTTAACTGTGAATATTTAATATGCTCATTTTGCATAAAATTATTCATGAAAAATAGATTTATTTTCAATCTTAAATCAAAAAAGGTGATATTTTGGTTTTCAATAGAAAAACATAACAAAACACACTTGAATAAGTCCCTTGTTTCAATGAAGGTACCATGAAAAAAAGTGTCTCATCCTAATATGTCTTATTAGGATTTTCAATTGGACAACAATATTAACTAATACAAATATTATTCTCTATCAATAACTCTCACTTCATTTTATCAATCTCGTCTATATTTGATATATATATATATATCAAAATGTTTCAATATAATTTTAACTTCCAATTAACCTAAAGCGTTTACATAATGATTTCATGGATATAAAATATAAATTTCAGGGATGGGTATAATTTATCAGAGAACGAGTTGTAATAGAGTAAATATCATCTAACGGTATGTATTACTTTATTTTATTGTTGAAGAATTGCTTTCAGTAATTAAAAAAAATTACTATATCGATTGGTTCTACGAATATTAGGCTATTGTTCCGTTGCCGTTAAGAAAGCGACTATCATCCCATTACGAATAAGTACTGGTCTATCGTTCCGCTACGGATAAGAACTAGTCTAAATTCATTTAGCTAAGTTTTCAGGAGGAAGAAATGAAATTTTGCATTCGTAAATCAAATCAGGAACTAAAAATAAATGAAAAAGTTTTGAAAGTAATAATATTTATAGCATGATCTTCATAAATAATCCAAAATAAATCTCTTTTCGGTCGTAGCAATGACAAAAATGTGTAGTTTTCTGTTCTCCTGTCTGTGTTGTGTGTCATTTTTGTAATATTTTCAGAAATAAGTTAATAAAAAATTAAGGATATCGTTTCGAAGATGCTCATTGATAGAAATATTAATTAATTATCTTGTTGATTACAGTTTTCTGTCTTAAGTCAAATTTGTCCAGATAAAATTTTAAACATAACCTATAAGTTATGTCATTATGGAAAATGGAGTTTAGGAACTTTTAGGAATGTATTAAATAGACAATAATACAATATTTTCACAATTAATTGTGATAAAGTTAATGAACTAAAAGTATTTGTAATCATCGTGATTTACTATTTGAGAAATTTACATTCGAGATGCTATTGTATGGATGATAGCCTATTATTCGTCGGAACATTTCCTACGAATTCAAAACTCCAGTATTTTGTATTACAGTTTGTAACGCAATCTAGGCTCCTATAACTTTCAAAACAAGAAGTTTTTGAAGATTTTTATTTCTTTTAGCACTTCTACGCGTTTACTAAATTTCTTTAAAAATGATGTTAGACTAATTCTTATCCGTAGCGAAACGATAGACTGATGCTTAATCGTAATGGGATGATAGTCGCTTTCTTAACGGTAACGGAAAAATAGCCTAATATTCGTAGAACCCATCGATATTACAGCTTATAAATACTGCGAACTTTAATTACATGAGTTGGAGTCAAGGAATTAAATTATCGCCTTAATTTGCACCAATAATAATGTGGCAAATATATAATCAAGCACAAAGCGCTTTAATCAAGGAGCGCATATTTTTATAGATGGAGATCATGTCTCTAAAGTCTGAACATTAAAATACATAGACATAATAAAAATATATAAAATATAGGAGAGATTAAAATTAAGTGAGAGTCATTGGCAGAGAATAATATTTGTATTTGTTAATATTGTTGTCCAATACAAATTTTTAATTTCAAACGGATTTCAATTGGATTTTAATTATAATTAAAGTTATACTGGAACATAATTAGCACATTGCCTACGATTTACAAATGTTCCTCTAATTACAGCGAGAAAATTCCTGTAAATTCAATATGCATGACGCATTTGATTTAATTTAAATAAAATTCTTCAAAATTAGCAGACTATTTTTTTCATTATTCAAATAAAACCTATGTAAACTGCTGCAGTTTAAGAAATTAATATTTAATCCCAAAACTCCGAGTTTTCAACCAAATATAAGTCTCGAACCAAATAGCAGATTTTTCAAACAAAAGAGGTGAAATCTGAACCAAAAATATAATAGTAGACTTTTCAATTAAAAAGAGTTGTTACAGGGAGAAAAATGGATATTAAAGAAGACTATCTATATATGGCTAGTTAATATCTTAGCGATTTAACTATGGGGCAGAAATCTAGATATTGAAGTAGAGCATCCATAGATATTAAAAAGAAGATTTTACCTGACAATATCCAAGATATTAAAGGGCAGAATCTAAGATATGCAACAAATATTTTTTAATTATGCAAAAATTACCTGTAAAGCATGCCAATTTCTATAAAATCCAAAAGGATTTTACATCGCAGTCCTTTTTGTTTGATGTCTGAATCCTCGAGCAATGATAATAATACGCTGTTCAATGCTAACATAAGTGATGCCTGTAGCGCCAAGTCCTAATTTTCTTTAGAAAATTTCCATATTCGAAGTTCATTGATGTTACATAAGAATCCAAAGTAATTATGACATTCATCAAGAATCTGAAACCGTGCTTCTATGCAAACAATAATTGTATCGATGGCCTGGTAGAAACAGTCAACGCGAAACTTTCTAATTGGATCATCTATTACATGATCATCATGCTGGTAATCAAAATTGACCTTTTTTTCGTCGCCTACGTATTTGCGCTTCAGCTTTAAAATTTCCTTCAATGCCTAGAATTTCTGCCAATTCCTTAGCATCTGTTGTGAGTGAAGCACATCCTGAATCAGATCTACGTTCTACGAAGTAGGACTTCAATTCTTGAAGGGATTTTAAAGCAGAGTTTACATTTAGTATAACACTTTGTAATGTTTTACTAGTTGCGTTAATTTTGAATAAAGCATCATGCCAGAAAACAAATAAGCATAGAAATTAGAAATCTTGTAATTTTGACATTAATGATTTAGCCATGTGTCTAACTTCAGTAGAGGTTTCACAGCATCAGTCCTACTTCCTCACTAGTGTCGCTTAAAGGTTTTAAAGTAAGTTGAGTGCAGTGCCTTTTGAAAATTGCCCAGCGCTTGGTTGATCCGGCAAAAAAATTATATAATTCTTGTACAATTGAGAACAAGCCGAACATATCAACAGACTGTTTAACAGAGTCGTTCACTACTAAACTCAAACTGTGAGGATTACATGGAACAAAAGAAGCACGCGGATTTATATCCTTGATTCCTTTTTGTACGCCGACGTTTTTTCCTTCCATATTAGGACCATTGTCATATGATTGACCTCCAATATTACTTATCTGCAGACCCAAACCCTTTAACGTGGCTACAAGGAATTCGGCCAATCCCTCCCCAGTAGTATTTTCTACGGAAGCAAACCCTGGAAATCTTTCTTCAATTTCAACAGGTCCATTCGATGGACATGAAACAAAACGTATTACAATAGAAGCTTGTTCAGTGTGACTTTTGTCAGGAGTACAGTCAGGTATTACCGAATAATACTTTCTTTCCATTTTCATTTTGAATTTGTATTCTCCTTAAATGTTCAGCTATACTATCAACAAATTTGGCAAACATTTCAATTAATTTCAAAAAATGTCGATTATTTGGCTTTTACAACTCATCAACTTTTCCTTAAAATGCTAAACATTGTTTACCAAGATATTTTACAAGTTCAACTATCCAAGTCAAAACCTTATACCAGTCTCGTTTCTCAGAATCTAAAAATCGTTGATATGAGGCATCAATCGTTTTATTAGCTTTCAAATTTGAGGACAAATTTGTCCATTCTTGAAAGTTTTTAATATGTACACTACTTGTTTCATGTCGATCTAAGGCTCTGGAAATACTTTTCCAGCCAGAAACCCCATTTCCTTTAAGACTAATACCGTTATTATCAAATAATTTACATGGAAAGCAAAACAACGAGTTTGTTTTTGCCGAATAAATTAACCAGTCTCTGTTAACTTCTTCGCCGTTCGGTAAAATTCGTTTATAATTAATTATTAATTATAATATATATAAATATAATATAAAATATAATATAAAAATTATAATTATCGAGTAATCGACGCAGTGCTCTGTCCAGGTTGTCAAACTCCATACCATC
>CAKNYM010046060.1:11186-34922 GCA_932195095.1 Andricus curvator
GAGAATTTAAAGCATTTATTGTTTAAACAAATATATATCATAATTGACGCGTATATTTTTACAAAAACATTCTAGAGTGAAATAAACATACAATTTTTTTAAATTACAGAGTTTTTACAGGTCAGGTAATTCCAGAAAGTCCGGAAATGTCAGGGAAAAGCTGACAGAGTTAGGGAATTTTCGATAAATTAAAGTTGAAATTAATTTTATTATTATGATTGAAAATCGCAAATATTTTGTTAAAAATTAATCTGTTTTTGGTTGAGGATTTAAACTATTTTGTTGAAAACTCATCTTTTTTTTATTTAATTCAACTATTTTTGGCATAAAATTAAAATCTTTTTTGTGGTTGAAATATAATAGATCACATTTTTCGTTGAGAATTCATCTTTTTTGGTAGAAAATTCCACTACTTAGTTAGAAGTGGAAATACTTTGTAAAAAATTCATTTATTTGGTTATATGTTTCATCATTTTAGTTGAAACCCCCTTCTTTTGTTCAAAATTTAATGACTTTTTTTTAGAAAATTATTCTTATTGTTTGTAAATTAATTTATTTTGGTTAAAAATTCATTTCTTTGGTTAAAAATGTAACTACTTTGTTAAAAATATTTTTTTTTGTTAAAAATTGATTTTTTAGTTGAAAGTTCGGCTTTTTGGTAGAAAATTAATCTTCTTCTTTGAAAATTCATCTTTTTCGTTGTAAATTCTTATTTCTGGTTGAAAATTCAAGTATTTTGTTCAAACCTCCGTTTTTTGGTTCAAAATTATTTTTTTAACTGAAAATAGAACTATTTAATTTTTTGTTACACATTTTTTTTAGTTGCAAATTCATTTATTTTGATGGAAATTTAACTATTTTATTGAAAATTTGTTTTTTTGTTGTTAAAAATTAATTTTTTCACTTAAAAATTAAATATTTCACTTAAGGTTCGTCTTTTATGTTTAAATTCAACTGTTTTTTATTTAATATTAAAATTTTTTTAATCTTTTTCAGTTGGAATGTCAAATATTCAATTTTTTGTTGAAAATTCATCTTCTTTTCGTTCAAAGTTATACTAATTTTTTAAAAAGTATTTTTTTTTTTTTTTTTTGAAGATTCATTACTCTAGTTGAAAATTCATCTCTGTGGCTGAAAATTCAACTATTCGGTTGGAAATTTCGCTTTTTTTTGGTTGAAAATGTAACATTTTGTTTGAAAATTCAAATATCTGGTTTAAAATTCCTGTATTTTATTGAAAACTCGAATTTTTTGGGAGAGTATTTAATCTTCTTGGTGACTAATTCATCCTTTGGGTTGGAAATTCCTGTAAAAATCCAAATATTTGGTTGAAAATTCATGTACTTTGTTAAAAATTCATCTTATTAGTTGAAAATTGATCTTTTTGGTTGAAAATGAGATTTTTCTTATTTAGATTCTTATTTAGAATGAATTTTTTTAACTGGAAATATAACTTTCATTTTTTGTCGAAAATTGATCTTTTTTGATATAAATTTAATCTACTTGGTTGAAAATTATACTATTTCGTTGAAAATTTACTGTAACTCTATTGAAAATTATTTTTTTTTTACTGAAAATTTAACTATTCTATTTTTAGTTGAAAATTTATCTTTTTTCGGTGAAAATTTAACTATTTGTTGAGAATCCGTCGTTTTTTTGGTAAGAGTACTCTCATTAGTTGAAATTTTATCTCTTTAGTTAAAAAATAATTTCTAAGGTTAAAAATTCATTTGTTGAAAATTGGTTTGTTTTTTGTTTGAAAATTTATTTTACTACCTGAAAATTATCCTCAATTATTTTTGGTAGAGAATTTATCTCTTTAGTCTGAAATTCATGTATTTGGTTAAAAATTAAATTTTTTTTAGTTGAAGATTCATCATTTTAGTTGAAAATTCACTTTAACTATTCCATTTTTTGTGCAGAATTTACCTTTTTTGATAAAAGTGTAACCTTTTTCGTTAAAAAATGATCTGTTTAGTAAAAAATTAAACTATTCTATTTTTTGTTAAGAATTCATTTATTTCATTGAAAAAAAATGTTTAGTTGATAATTCATTTTTTTGATTGAGAGAAAATTCATATTTTGGTTTGAAAAATCCACTATTTGTACAAAATTTCATATTTTTGTTTGAAAATTCATCATTGTGATTAAAAAATAATTACTTGGGTTGAAAATTCGTTTCTTCTTAGTTGAAAATTAATTTTTTAACTGAAGATAAACTGTTCCATTTTCGTTTGAAAATTTATTTTTTTAGTTGAAAATTAATTAATTTTGCTGAAAACTCGTTTTTTAAAATTTACTTTTCTAACTGCAAATTGAAATATTGTATTTTTTGTTTGTGAATATATCTTTTTTAGTTTAAAATTGAATTATTTTCTTGAGAATTCTTTTTTTTTTTTTGAAAATTGATTGTCTTAACTGAAAATTTAATTCTTCTGTTTTTGGTTAAAAAATCATTTTTTTGTCATGAAAAATTTTTTTCTATTTTTGAAAATTCGTTTTTTTTTGGTTGGATATTTATTTTTCTGCCATTTTAACTATTCTAATTTTGGGTGAAAATTGATTTTTTTGAGACGAAAATTCATGAACTTTATTGAAAATGGGTTTTCTTTGGTAGAAAATTATTCATCTTTTGGGTTGAAAATTCACCAGAGTGCACGATCTGTTCGTGTTCGAGTTCTGCAAAAATTCAAATAGCTGAAAAATAGCTTTTTTATACATTTCAAAAAAAAAATGTTTCAAAAGTTTTCTATTTTTAATAGCGAACACTAAAAACAACCATATTTTCAAATTAAAAAGACCAAACTGTTTTGGAGAAAAATCGTCTTCTTTTTTTTGGTTGAATTCAACTGTTTTTGATTAAAATTTTATTGGTTTTAGTTTCTTCTCTTTGGTTGAAAATTTAACTATTTTGTTGGAAATTTGTCTTTTATTTTTTGTTGAAAACAGATCTTTTTTGTTTGAAAAGTTCCATGATTTGCTGAAAACTCGTCCTTTTTGGTTGAATTCAACGGCTTTTAAATTAAAATATTTTTTTGTTGAAATATCAACTGTTACATTTTACTTTGTTGAAGATTCATCTCTTTGGTTTAAAATAAACTGTTTTTGTGAAAGTCAGTTTTTTTCGTTAAAAATTGATTAACTGGAAATTTAACTTGTCCACTTTTGGCTAAAAATTCGCCTCGTTTAGTTTGAAAATTCACCATTTGGATGAAAGTTCATGTATTTTATTGAAAATTCGTCTCTTTCGGTTGAAAATTAATCTTGATGCTTAACAGTTAATCTTTTTGGTTGAAAAATCATTTTTCGGTTGAAAATTTAACTAATTTATAAAAATTCGTTTTTCTTTTCTTGAAAATTCAACTATGTGTTTGAAAATTGACTTTTTTTTAGAAAATTATTCTTATTTTTTGTAAATTCATCTATTTTTGTTAAAAATTCATTTCTTTGGTTAAAAATTTAACTGCTTTGTTAGAAATTATTTTTTTCGTTGAAAATTCGACTTTTTGGTAAAAAATTAATCTTCTTGTTTGAAAATTGCTTATTTTTGGTTGAAAATTCAACTATTTGGTTCAAAATTCCATTTGTTTAACTGAAAATTTAACTACTCTCTGTTTGATTGAAATTTTATCTTCTTTAGTTGAAAATTCGACTATTGGGTTGAAGATTTATGCATTTTGTTGAAAATTCGTCTTTTGTGATAGAATATTAATCTTGGTGAATCATTTCTGTTTTCATTCAATTAAAGACAATTCATTTTTATAACCACGAAAGCAACGAAGATTTCATCCAAAAGGATTACGTTTTTAATGGATTTTCTTTTTTTCAAAAGGGAAAAAGAATTTCTAAGTGCAAATTGCATTTTTATACATTTTTATATATTGTGTATTATTTATTTATTAAATATTTGATTCTAAAGTGGTGAAATTTATGTTTCAGGTCTTCTGCATTATTTTTTAAGCACATTTCAAGATGGAAATAAGCTCATATGCAACTCAAAAGAAACGGCTACGAAAACATGGGCCTTTAAAAACAGGGGTACCAGATGATTCCATTTACACCTGTGATTTGCAACTTTACAAAGAACCACCAGATGGTCAAATTCCCCTTACTGAATTTCAAGAATTGGGATTGGAAAGATTGAAAGGTATATTTTTCTCGCATTTAAACTAAATAAGTAATTTACTTGAGTAATTTAATTTTTAATTTAATTTAATTTTAGATATTTTTAGGTTTTTTAATTTTAATTTCTACATTCTAGATTAGGGTGGTTTTAAAATATCAACTTTGAAAAAATTACGGTGCATCTTTCTTTAATTTTAATTTTAACATGTTCTATCAATTCAGTTCGCATTTAAGCGAAAAAAACGAGAAAAAGGGGGAAATGTTTTGAACCCAGGGGAAAAAGAGGAATTTAAAAAAAGGAGTAAATAATAAATACAGGTATAAAATTATTATTTCCAAAGATTTTACAAAAATTTCAATTATTACTCAAAGATTTCAGGAATATTTCAAAGGTTTCGCAACGATTTCGGATAAATTTAAAAGATTGCACGAAGATTTCAATTATTTTCCAAAGATTTTAATGATATCCCAAAGATTTCACAAATATTTCGTAAATATTTCACAAAGATTTAAATGATTTCCTAAGGATTTCAAAAATTTTACAAATATTTGGCAAAGATTATTTCACAAAGATTTCTGTTAAATTTTAAATATTGCACACAGATTTCAATGATTTTCCAAAGATTTCACAAAGGTTTTAAAGATTCAACAACGATTTCAGATAGATTTAAAAGATTTCTATGATTTCACAAAGATGACTAAATATTTCAAATATTTCGCAAATATTTCACAAAGATTTAAATAATTTCCCAACAATTTTAAAAATTTGACAAAATCTTCAATTGTTTCACAAAGATTTCCGATAGATTTCAAAGATTCTTTGATTTTCCAAAGATTTCAATAAATTCACAAATATTACCAAATATTTCATAAAGGTTTAGAAAGATTTCAGAAATATTTCGCAAAGATTAGAATGATTTCCCAAAGATTAAAAATATTTCACAAATATTTCGCAAAGATATCGGATAGATTTAAAAGAGGGTGGCCGCTCGAATGTTATGAGACCGGGAAATGACAGTGAATTTTTTTTTTACTGGGAATATTACAAATTTTTAGAAAAAAAATCTGTCCAAGTTGGATTACAATAGTTTTTTAAATAATTAGTTAAATTGTTATCTTTTTGAATTATGATATTCAGTTTACATTGCGTAATTCGAAAATCTTCCACTTGAAAAATTTCCATTTTAGATTTTAATTTTTAAGCGTACATTTTTCATTTAAAGAATTTTAAAATGCAGTTTTAAAGACTTAAAACATTACAAATTAGAAGCGTTTGAAATCGACAAATTTTGATAAAAAACATTTTTGGTTGATCAAATGTGAATATAAATTATAATCATTTTTAAAATTGAACTGTACATTAAGGATTAATAAGTGAATAATAATTGATTTTAACCAAATATTCAAAACTAAACAAAAAAACTAAACTTTGAGCGTTACTATTTAATTTTTCTATTTATAAGTATTTAATTTAGAAGATTTTTAAGAATGGTGAAAGGCTTCAAAAGAATAAAAAACATTTCCTTAAGATTCCTAGAAAAATTGAAAAAAAAACTTTTTATTTTGAAAAATTAATTTTAAGAGAATATTTAAAAAGATTTCCAAAATTGTCAAAAATGAATCTGGAAGATTTTAAGGGAATATTTTTAATTTTGCAGGATTTAAAAAAAATTTTAGGAAGGATTCGAATCTTTTTAAAAGATGTTTAGATGTTCTGAAAAAATTTGAAAAATAATTTAAAGTTTGAAAAAATGTAAAACAACATTTTTTTATTTAAGAAGTGTTCAGTTTATACCAAAAATGTAATCGTTCAATTTTTAATATTTCTAGTTTAAAATTGCTTACAATGATTTCACAAAGACTCCAACTATTCCACAAAGATTTCGAACACATTTAAAAGATTTAACGAAGACTTCAATGATTTCCCAAAGATTTAAATAATTTAAAAAATATTATCAAATATTTCGCAAGGATTTCAGAAATATTTCACAAAGATTTCAACGATTTTCCAAAGATATCAAAGATTTCATAAAGATTTCAAATATTACGCAAATATTTCAGATAGATTTTAAAGATTTCTCAAAGCTTTCGATGATTTTCCAAAGATTTCACAAACATTTAATAGGTTTTGCAAAGATTTCGGATAGATTTAACAGATTTCACAAAGACTTGAATAATTTTCCAAAGTTTTCAATCATTTCACAAATATTATCAAATATTTCAAATATTTCGCAAAGATTTTCAAAGATTTCAGAAATATTTAACAAAGATTTCAATAATTTTCCAAAGATTCAAAATATTTCGCAAAGATTTCGGATATATTAAAAATATTTCACAAAGACTTCAATTATATCACAAAGATTTCTGGTAGATTTTTGAAAAAATTCAAACGATCCGATGAATTCAATCATTCGATTTTAGAGGGTGGCAAATTAATACTTAAAGGGTACTCAATATATTTTATCTGTTTGATTTAGAGAAAATCAGATTTCACACTCTTTCCCCTATTCCTCTCTTTTCCTCATTCTTTTAAAAAAGAATTCCTCTTTTTTCCCTGTTTTCAAGAAACTTCCCCTTTTTCTCGCTTTTTTCTCTTAAATGCGAACTAAATGAATAGAACCTGATAAGAAAATCCAACTATTTTTAGTTGAAAATCTACTATTGTATTGGGAATTGATTGATCTTGTTTGGTATAGAAAAATCATCGGTTTTCATTGAAAATTCATCTTTCTTGGTTGAAAGTCAACTTTTTTTTTTGTAAATTAAATTTTTCGAGCTGAAAATTCAACTGTTTTCGAATAAATTCATAACTTTCAAAACATTCGACATTTTACCTTGAAAACTCAATTCTTTTGTTGAAAATTCATCTTCCGTGGTTGAATATTCATATTTCTTGGTTGAAAATTAATTTTTTGTCGTAAATTCAACTTTTCGGGTCGAAAATTCAACTGTCTTCGAAAAAATTCGGCTTTTTACCTCACAAATTCAACTATTTGGTATAGAATGCAACTATTTTTGGTAGAAGTTTAATATTCTATGTTTAAAATTTAACCATTTGGTTAAATTATCTGTTAGTTGAAATTTATTCTTGGTTTGAAAATTCGGCTTTCTTGGTTGAAAATTAACTTTTTTTGTGGAAAATTCGTTTTTTTTTTGCTTGAGAATTTGATTTTGTAGTTCAAAATTAATCTTTTTAGGTTTAAAAGTTAACTTTGTTCTAAAAAATTCGTCTTTTTAGCTTGAAACTTCAACTATTTGGTTGGAAATGCAACTATTTTTGGTCAAAGTTTAATCTTTTTTTAAATTTGGTTAAAAATTAATCTTTTATGGTTTAAAGTTAATTCTTCTCATTTAAAAAGTCTACTATTTGGTTAAAAATTAAATCATTTTATATGAAATTCAACTATTTTCTAAAAAAGTCATCTTTCTTGGTTGAAAATTAATCTTTTATGGCTGAAAGTTTTTTTTTCTTAATTCAAAAGTCTAATTTTATAGTTTGGATTCAGAATTCTTCTCTTTTGGCTAAAAATTTTACTATTTGGTGAACAATTTCATTAATTTCCAGAAAATTCAACTATTTTGTTAAAAAGTCATCTTTTATTGTTGAAAGTTAATTTTTCTTATTGAAAAGTACTATCATATTTCTGGTTCAGAATTCATTTCTTGGTTAAAAATTTGACTTTTTGAATGCAAATTTAATTACTTTGTTGAAAATTCAACTATTTTGTTAAAAAGTCATATTTTGTCATCGAAAATTCACCTGTTTGTTGAATATTTTTTTTTTTAATTGAAAATTCATCTTTTCGTAGAAAAGTCATCTTTTTGGTTACAAATTCATCTTTTATAGTTGAAAGTTAATTGTTTTAAATTGAAAACAATACTATCAAATTTCTAGTCCAGAATTCATCTGACAATTGAATTATTTGGTTGAAAATTCAACTCTTTTCATAATAATTCATCTTTTTTGGTAGATAATTCAACTATTTTATTAAAAATTCACATTTTATGTTCGAAAATTAAAATGTTTTGTTGAAAAATCGTCTTCTTGGATAGGAAATCCATCCTTTTGGATTGAAAATTCATCTTTTCGTAGAAAAGTCATCTTTCTGGTTAAAAATTCATCCTTTACATTTGAAAGTTAATTCTTTTTAATTGAAAAGTCTACTATTATATTTTGTCTTCAGAATTCATCTCTTTTGTTTAAAAATGTTACTTTTTGTTGGAAAATTTAATTACTTTGTTAAAAATTGAACTGTTTTGTTGAACTTTTTTTTATTGAAAATTCATCTTTTCGCTTAATAGTCATGTTTTTGGTTGGAAATTCATCTTTCATGGTTAAAAGTGGTTTTTGTTTTAATTCAGAACTCTACTATCATATTTCTGGTCCAGAATTCATGGGAAAATTTCATTATTTTGTTGAAAGTACAACTATTTTTATAAAATGTCATCTTTTTTGGTTGAAAATTCAACTGTTTTGTTGAACATTAAAAAAAATTTGAAAGTCCGTCATTTTCTATTGAAAATTCATGCCGTGGTAGAAAAGTCTTTTTTTTTTTGTTAACAATTAATTTCTTATGGTTGAAAGTTAATTCTTCTTAATTAAAAAGCCTACTATTTGCTCGAAAAATTAATTATTTTATTGGAAATTCAACTATTTTTTAAAAAAGTCAAATTTTTGGGTTGAAAGTTAATTCTTTTTAATTGAGAAGTCTACTATTACTAGTGCTTTGTTGAAATATCAACTGTTTTGTTGAAAATTCGTCTTTTTATACAGCTTTTGAATTCAAAATTAATCTTATCACAGAAAAGTCGTCTTTTTGGTTGATAATTCATCCTTCCTGGTTGAAAATTAACTTTTGGGGTTTAAAAGTCAAATTCTGTCTAAAACATTTGACTTTTTAGCTAGAAACCTCAACAGTATCTTGAGCTGTGAAGTCTAAAATAATTTTTACAATATTTTTCATTATATTTTTATCTTGGAGTTCTAAATTGTTTAATTCTTTCCAAAATTTATTTACTAAATCAATTAGTTTTGAATAATTATTATTAGAAACACTTAAAAGTCAACTGAAAAAAATGTAATTTTTGACCCGGAAACCCGGGAAATTGCCTCAATTTTTGTTTAAGTTTGAGTGGCCACCCTGAGATAATGTTTTTGGAACCACCTTATTCTAGATTCTATACGTTGTATTTCAGTTCTGCAAACGGTTGATTCAGTTTCCGTCCAAGATAATAAAACGCTCGAGGATTTCAAAAACAATCTCGAGACCGCATTGAGAAAAGAGCACAGCGACTACGCAAAATTGTTACAGAGTCCAGGCAATTTGTGCTCAATTGAAGCAAGAAGAAGAGATCACATTTCTCATTTTATTCTCAGACTTGCCTATTGTCAAACCGAGGATTTGAAAAATTGGTTCATTGCTAAAGAGGTCGAATTTTTCAAGTTGAGGTTCACCTCTTTAGCTCCGGGAAGTATTAAACAAATTTTAGCTACAAACGATTTCGACTTTTCTCAAGTAAGTGATGATTTCATTTCAGAAAATAAATATAATCTAAAGTCCATGAACTACGTTACCAATTTTAGGTGGGGGGGGGGGGGCCCTAAGGGAAGTAACGTGGCGATCTTCCCGGGTGGATAAATTTGTACAAAAAAGTACAGAAAGCTAAAACCATTTTTACAGGTATCTACAAATAAATACAATAAATTACAACCAAAATTACAGGAAAGTATAACTTTGTTCTATTATTGAGACGAATATTGTACTTTTTTGTATTTTTTTGTACATTGTTGTATTTTATTGTAGTTTTAATTTCCTACAAGAATTTACAACTACAAAAATTGACAGGAATTTACATGTTTTGCAGCCAAAAAGTTGTTCTTTTTCGACCTAGGATGACAAATTTTTAGAATATTGCAATGAAATAATTTTAAATTAAGATATGTACACGATCTCTATTACAAAAAAGATTCTATGTTTAAATTTTAAAGGAATAGTAGAATATTAAAAGACAATAAGGCTTCCGTTTTCGGTACCGATCGTGAGAGAACTCTTTTGTGTCAAGTGTTGGTTTTTTGGCTTTGGTGAAGGGAATCAGCGTGTGTGGATGCAGAAAGGGCAGTGAGTGAGGAGATCAGGGGTAAAGGAAGAAGGGTGAGTGAAGGCAAGGGTGTAAAGTGTGAAAGTAAGTTGTGAGAAAGGGAAATTGTAGCGCGTGAGTTTTGAGGTTAGGAGTAGAAAACTAGTTGCGGGGTAAGGGGTAGGCGAGTAAAGAGCGGGAAACGTCGCGGAATACTGGGCAAGGTAGGATACTAGGATGCCGACGGTACGAAGCCCACAATCGAGCGCCAGAGGGCAGGTAAATGATGAAACAAGAGGTGAGGAGGTTGTGAGCGCGGTTAGTGGGGAGAAGGGGGATGTTGACAGTAGCTGTGAAGAGACGTTAGATACGCCGACCAGGGTTTCGACGCCAGAGCGAAGGGATTCAGGTACGGGCCATCAACGCGGGAGGCCCTCTAACCTACAGCGGCTTAACAAGCTAGGCAGCGCGGGTTCGAATAGGAGTTTGGACGAATGGCGAAAAAAAGTGAGCGCGACTAGTAGTGAAGGGGAAGAAAAAAGAAAAAGAGAGGAAGGGGACGATGTAGAAAGGGACAAGGAAAGCAAGAAGGTTAGGACTAAACTCACTAAAAGAAAAACACCAGAAAGAGATAGGGGGGACGGAGGAATTTTTGAAAAATTAGAGGCTCTCATAAAAGGGTTCAGAGAGGAAACAAGGAAGAGACTAGATGATATGAATAGGCAGGGGAAAGACGTAAGGGGGGAAGTGAGAAAAGTAAGAGAAAAGTGGGAAGAGTGGGATAAACTCTGGAAAGAGGAGAAGGACAAGGTATGGGGTAAATTAGAGAGTATAGAGAATAGACAGAAAGAGGATGACGAAAAGAGAAATAGTCAGATAAAACAGTTGGAAGAAAGGGTAAACAACTTAGAAATGAGGAATGAGCATATGGGGAAAGAAACAGAGGGTGCGGAAATAGGAGAAGGGAGCAGTAGGAACGTGCAAAATGAGAATGAAAGATTAAAGAAGAGACTAAGTGACATTGAAAGGAGATTGGAAGGGGAAGAAAGGGTAAAGAGAAAAAATAACATAGTAGTTAAGGGATTGACAGTAGAGAGTGAAAAAGGGGAAGTGGAAATCAAAAATCTTTTGAGAGATATTGGAATTCAGGTAAGGGTAGAAGGAGTTAAGAGAATAGGTGGGACGAAGGAAGGAAAAGAAGGAATGTTTATAGTAAAAGTAGGGAGTGAGGACGAAAAAAAGAAAATTATGGAGAACAAAAAATTATTGAAAGGAAGAAGGGAAAGAATTGAAGAGGATTTGACTTGGAGGGAGAGGAAAAGGAAATGGCAGAGAGAGCAGAGGGCATGGGTTGAGAGGAAAAAGGGGCGCATGGTATGGATAGGGAGAGACAGATTATGGATAAATGGGGAGGAATGGTTCTGGGACGAGGAATTAGAAGAAATAAGGGAAAAGGGAAAAAGAGTTGAGAAAGGTAGAAAAAAGGAAGATGCAAAAGAGGTTAGAGATCAAACAGAGGGGTTTCCAAAAAGCAAGGCGGAAGAAAAGTGAGCAGGATAGGTGAGGGAAGGGAGGAGAAAAACGTGAAAATAGCTTTCTGGAATGTTTCAGGCTTGAAGAACAAGAATGAAGGTTTTTTGCGGGAGTTAGAAAAGTGGGATGTGATTATGATGAGTGAAACCTGGGTCGATGAGAAGGATTGGAAGGGGGTGAAAAGGAGATTACCTAAAGGTTATGTGTGGACAATGCAAGAAGCAAGAAAGGAACACGTTAAAGGTAGAGGGATGGGCGGCATGGTCTCAGGGGTGAGAAAAGAATTGTCAATAAAAGGGAGAATAGAGGAGGACATGGAGGAAAAGGATGGTACAATGGTAAGAAGGATAATAATTGGAAAAGTCAAAATAGCGGTGGTTTGTGTATATAGAAGAAGAGGGGAAGAGGAAGGTTGGAGAGTAATAAGGAGATGGATGGAGGAAAAGAAGGAAGAGTTGGTTTTGATAGGAGGTGACTTGAATGCCTGGACTGGCGAGCAAGGGGGAGGGACTTGGGATGAAGAAAAGGAAACCTACATAAGGAGCTCCAAACATAGAGAGATAGATCGGGAGGGGAGGAGGTTACTAGACGTAATAGGAGAAACAGGATGGTTTATCTGTAATGGCAACATGAAAGGAGATGAAAAAGGAGAAATCACATTTATAGGTAAGGGAGAAACAGTAATAGACTACATCCTGGCGGAAGAAAGAATGAGGAATATGATAGGCAGAATGAATGTGGGGAATGAGATAGGGTCTGAGCACTTCCCAGTGATAGCTACACTGAAAGGTGGCGTCCATAAGCGCGGCAGAGGGAGAAAGGAAAGAGGGGGAGAAAGGAACACGAAAATGGGAGTCTGGGGGGTAGATAAATTAAAAGAGTTTAAACAAAAAATGGAAACGCAGAATGTTAGGTATGAAAAGGAGGAGGGAGTAGACTCGTTAATTGAAAGGTTGAAAGGGTCGATTGAGAAGGTAAGGGCGGAGGTAGGTACAAAAGAAGGAAGAGAAGAGGGAAAGAGAGGCTGGTGGGACGAGGAATGCAGGGAGAGTAAAGAGAGAATGAAAGAGTGTGTAAGAAAATGGAGGAAAGGAGAAATAGAGAAGGCGGAGTACAACAGGAGAAAAAGAGAACATGAAAGGATGCTGGAAAGGAAAAAGCAAAAGGGAAAGGAGAAATACAAGGAAGAAGTAGAAAAAGCGATCAAAGAAGGTAGGGTCTGGGATGTGATAAATAGGGAAAGAGGAGGAAGGAAGGGCGTGAATGAAGAAATAGAAATGGGCGAGTGGACGGATTATTTTAAGGGTCTGTTAGGGGGAGAACAAAATAGGATGAAAGGGGAAAATAGAAGGATAGTCCAGGGAGAAATGGAGGAAGGGAACGAAATAACAAGAGAAGAAGTGGATCAGGCGATAGATAGACTGAAAAGAAACAAGGCTACAGGAGAGGATGGTATGGAGAACGAAGCAATAAAGTATGGAGGAGAAGGGATTAGAGAAGGGATGTGGAAGATCTGCAACAAGGTCTGGAAAGGAGAAGGGTGGCCGGAGGAGTGGATGACAGGGCTGGTGGTACCGCTTGTCAAGAAAGGGGATGGTAAGAAGGTAGAAGAGTACAGAGGGATCACTCTCATGCCAGTGGGTTATAAAATATACGCAGAAATTCTAAGAAAAAGGTTAGAGAATCAGATAGAAGAGAAACAAAGTATTCCACACAATCAGACGGGATTTAGAAAAGGGATGGGGACAATAGATAACATTTACGTACTCAACTACTTGGTTAACAGAAACTTAGGGAGAAAAAGAGGGAAATTAGTCGCCTTGTTCGTAGATTTTAAAGCAGCTTTTGACTCAGTGAATAGAAAAGTGCTATGGCAGGCAATGAAAGAGAGGGGAATAGAAGAAGGGTTGGTGGAGAGGATAAAGGAAATTTTTACTGAAACCAGGATTAGGGTGAAGATAGGGGGGAAAAAGGGGGAGGTTTTCTGGACAGGAAGAGGTCTAAGGCAAGGGTGCCCGTTGAGTCCGCTACTATTTAATATGCTGCTGGCAGATTTAGAGGAGAAGCTAAAGGAGAAAGGGAAAGGGGGGACGATTTTGGGTAATAGCAAACTATATTCTCTAGCGTACGCGGACGACGTAGTTCTATTAGCAGACGATGAGATGGGGATGAACCTAATGATAAGAATTTTCGAAGAGTATGTGGGAACAAAAGAACTGACGGTGAACGTAGGGAAGACCAAGGTGATGTGCTTCAGAAATAGAAAGTCCAAAATAGGTTACGTTTGGAAGATGAACGGACACACAGTGGAAAGTGTGGAGGAGTTCTGTTACTTAGGTTTTTGGTTTGAGTCAGGAGGGGGAAATGAGGTACAGGTGAGGAAAAGAATCGAATGTGCGAGTAAAGTAATGGGCCAAGTATGGGGTATAGGAAAGAGAAGGTTCAATGACGATTGGAGAATGAGGGTTTGGATGTTTGATGCGTTGGTTTGGGCGGTGTTGTGTTATGGAGTGGAGGTCTGGGGATGGAAGGAATATAGGAAAGTGGAAAGCATGCATGAGAGATTTCTGAGATGGGTAATGGGGGTTAGTTGGAGTTGCCCAGGATACATGTTAAGGGAAGAAATAGGAAGGGAAAAAATGGTAACTAGACAAATTAAGAGAGCCTGGAAGTTTGAAGAGAAACTGAAAAGGGGAGAAGGGAGCAGAATAGCACAAGTGTGCTTGGACGAAGTTCGGAATAAGGAGACGAGAGGCAATTTGGGAAATTCGAAATGGGAGGAAGAAAGGAAAATAATGAGGAGGGCTTGTGATATACAAGAAGGGGTACTGGAGTGGGAGAACATAGAGTTAGAGCTATTAGTAAAACAAGGAGAAGAGAGATGGATAAAGATTATGGATTCGAAGTACAATAGATGGTATATGATGGTCAAAGGGTTAGCGGAACCAGAATATTTGCAAAAAATAAAAAAGGAAGACAAATGGAATAGAGTGGTACGGTTTAGAATGGGAGAAGGAGTGAGATCCTGTAGATATTGGATGGATGAAGAGGACAATCTGTGCAGAGTATGTGGATACGAAATGGAGTCATGGGCACATGTGTTAGAGAGGTGTACAGGGGAGGAAGATGGACAGTTGAGTGTGGATGAATGTGTAAGATGGATTTTGGATGGTAATGGACAGGGAGTGACGTGGATGAAAAAACTGGAAGAAGTGAGAGAAAGCAAGGGAGCAGGGCAGAGCCAAACGGGTGATCCTGTTTAAAGGAAAGTAACTAGAAAAAATTTTTAATTTTTAAATCGGTAAAAATGTATTTTATGGTAAGAGAAAACGGAAGCCCTGGAAGATCGCTCATTTGTAGAAGTTTAAGAACCAATAGTTATAATATTATTGTTATTAAAGTAAGGCGAAACATTAGAATATAAGCAGCGGTTAAGTTAGGTTAAGGATGAAATGTAAATATATGTACAGGGAGCGGAGGCCCTCAAACCCGTAAAAGGGAGAGATTAAATATACAATACAATACAATACAATATTAAAAGACAATAATGAGTAATCGTTATTAAACAACAAAAAACCTTACGTTTGAAGTTTTTTTTCAAATATATAGAAATCGAATGGACACTGTAAATGTCATTTAAAATTATGTCATTGCAATGTTCTTAATATTTGTCATCCTAGCTCGAAAAAGAACAACTTTTTGACTGCAAATAAAAATTGAACAATTGAGAAAGAGCCATTGAAAATTTTTTCACGTTTTAAATTATTTTTGAATCTTTTCAAAACTTCTAAATATATTTAAAACTTACTCGATTATTTTCCAAATCAATAATGGTTCAATTGCCATTTATTAATTTAAAAAAATTAATTTTTTTTTAAATATCCTCATAAAATTAATTTTTTCAATATAAAAAATGGTTTAAAATTTTCCTAGCAAACTTCAGAAATTTGTTTCCTTTTCTTAAAACGTTTAAAGATCCTTAAAAAACTTCAAAATTTTATTTCGAAATCTTCAAAAATCGAAATTTATTATTTTATTTTTTCAAATCTTATCCAGTTTTCTTCTATCTTATCCTGTTTTCAAGAAATTTCCCCTTTTTCTCACCTTTTCGCTTAAATAAATTATTATATTTCTGGTTTAACAGTTTCTCTATTTTAGTTAAAAATTAACCTTTTTTAGTTGAAAATTCATGTATTTTGTTGAAAATTCTTCCTTCTTGGTAGAAACTTAATCTTCCTGATTAAAAATTCATGTTTTTTCGTTGAAAATTCAACTATTTATTGATTGTTTTTTTCTCTCTACATGGTCTCAAATCACTATTTTTAAAAATATTGCTTTGAGAGAATGTAGTGAAAAACTAACATGAATTATAATTATTTAGTTGAATGTTTAACTTTTTCGTTCAAAATTTATTTATTTTCTTGAAAATTTATAATTTTAGTTGAAAATTCATATTTTTGGTAGAAAGTTGAACTACTTTGTTAAAAATCCATTTTTGTTGTTGAAAATTCATCATTTTAGTTGAAAATTTATGTCTGGTTGAAAATTTGATTTTATTCGTTGAGAATTAATTTTTTGAACTGAAAATTTATCTCTCCATTTTTGGTTGAATATTGATATTTTAAATTAAAAACTAAACTATTCTAGTTGAAAATTCAACCATTTGGTTGAAAATTCAAGTATTTTGTTGAAAATGTATCTTTTTTGTTAGAAAATTAATTTTCCTCGTTGAAAGCTAATATTTTTTTGGTTAAAAACGCTACTGTTTGGTTAAAAAATAATCATTTTGGTTGAGGATTCAAATAATTTGCTGAAAATTCGTCTTTTTTGGTTGTATTCATCTGTTTTTTATTCCAAATTAAAATATTTTTTGGTTGAAATATGAACTATCACAAGTTTCTTTGGGAATTCATCTTTTCAAGTTGAAAATACAAATTGAACCTACTTTTGAAATGTAAAATATTGTAGGTGCTCAAATTTGAACTATTTAAAATTTGAGTTTAAGAGCATTGAAGAGTTCAGTTTAAAATTTACATTAAAAATATTAATTATAGTAAGGACGGAATGACAAATCTTGGAAAGAAATATGTAATTATTAATGATTAAATTTTTAAAAGAAAAATTTTTCTTGAATTATAGAACGATTTTAAACATATAATAATTTAACTATTCCATTTTTGGTTAAAAATTCACCGTTTTTAGTTGAAAATTCAATTATTTGGTTGAAAATTCATGTATTTTGTTGAAAGTTCGTCTTTTTGGTAGATAATTAATTTTATTAATTGAAAATTCAATTACTCGATTGAAAGTTGAACTGCTTTGCTAAAAAATCATTTCATTAGTTCAAGATTCATCTCTTTGGTTGAAAATTTTATCTATTTTGTTGAAAATTAGTTTTTTTTGTTGTGGAAAATCAGTTTTTTGAACTGCAAATTTAACTGCTTTACTTCTTTTTGAAAATTGATCTCTTTTTGCTTGAAAGATACATTTTGTTTTAATTCGTATTTTCGGGTTGCAAATTCAACTGTTACGTAGACAATTTCTCTTTTCAGCTTTAAATTCAAATATTTTGTGAAAAATTTTTCTTTTTTGGTAGAAAACTTAACAATTCGATAAAAAACTAAACTATCTGGTTAAAAATAATATTTTTTTGTTAATAATTCATAGTGTCGGGATGTAAATTAAATTTTTCGAAGAGAAGACGTCTTTTTTAGTAAAAAATAAAACTATTAGGTTGAAAATTCTTGTATTTTGTTGAAATTTCGTTTTATTGAATATTCAACCTATTTTGTAGACAATTGATATATTTTGCTGAAAATCCGTCTTTCTGGGTAGAAAATTGAGTGTTTTTTTTTTGTTGAATTTAAATAGTAGAAAATTATTTTTTTTTTAAATTGAAAATTCATTTTCTTGTTGACATCTCATATTTTCGGGAATAAAACTCAACTGTTTTTTAAAACATTCGATTTTTTTATCTTGATAATTTTACTCTTTTGTTGAAACTTCATCTTTGTATGTTAAAAATTGAGCTATTTGTTTAAAAATTCCATTATTTTGGTTAAAAATTCAATTACTTTGTTGAGTCATCTTTTTTTGGTTGAAAATTAAACTATCTGGTTGAAAATGAACTATTTTGTTAAAATTTCATATTTTCGGCATGTAAATTCAATTGTTTTATAGAAAATACGTCTTTTTTAGTCATGAAAGCAAATATTTGGTTGACAATTTTTGTGCTTTGTTAAAATTTCGTCTTTTTTGGTAGAAAGTTGATCTTCGTGGTGGAAAATTCATCTTTTTGGTTAAAAATGCAACTATTTGGTTAAAAATTAAACTATTTATTTAAAAATTGAACTACTTAATAGAAAATTAAACTTTTTTGTAGACAATTTATATATTTTGCTGGAAATACGTTTTTCTGGATAGAAAATAACCGTTTTCTTTTTTGGTTGAATTTAAATAGTAGAAAATTACTTTTTGTTGTTGATTGATAATTCATTTTCGTGTTGATATTTCATCTTTTTGGGATTAAAATTCAACTGTTTTTTTAAAACATTCGACTTTTTAGCTTGATAACTTAACTCTTTTGTTGAAAATTGATCTTTTTTTGGTTGAAAATTCATCTTCGTATGTTAAAAATTGAGCTACTTGTTTAAAAATTCCACTATTTTATTGAAAATTGAATTATTTGGTTGAAAATTCAATTATTTTGTTGCGTCATCTTTGTTGGTCGAAAATTCAAATGTTTTGTATAAAATCTGTCCTTTTTTGGGGGGCGCGGCGCGCAAAAATAACAAAAAATTGGTAACCTATTTTATGGATGGCCCCTAATACAGCTCTTGTTAATATTTCTTTCCTTTTATACAAAAGGTTTCAGATGAAGAGAAAGACGAACTGAGAGGCAAACTTTATTCCACGAAGGAAATCGATTATAGCACAGATTTCTACAAGTTACCTTTTGAAAATGTAACTGATTTGGTTAAGGACAGAAAAGTTTTTATCAGAAACGGTAGTGCTTATGTGCCACATCATGACCTGATTTCTGTGATCCTTGTGATTTACAAAGAACATTTAACAAAAATGATGGAAGTGAGTTTTTAAATTACTTTTTCAAATTACAAAAATTAATTTAAAATACTATAAATTAATCTATTATTTATTATTTTCCATATTAATCCTCGGATTGTACGAAATTTTCGACTTTTTGCAGACAAATCATTCAAAATTTTACCATTTTAATTTGTATCCCCTATTGGTTAAATATTTCAAAGTCTAAAGCGTCCAAAATCGAAGAATTTCTAATTCGAATACTAAAAGTGAACTTATATTTCAATCGTACTGTCGATATATATTTTATTGAATATCGTTCAAAAATTAATTATGTTAAATCGAAATAGTTTTGATATCAGCAATTCAATTTATTTATATTCAATAGTAAAAAGTACCAAATTGGAAGCGCTGAAAATAAAAAAATATAGTTGAAAAATTCTAAAATAAATAATTTCAAAATTTAACAATATTTGAATGTAAATGACTTCAACAATAAACAATAAATAAAAGCATTCATCCTTTATAAATAACAAAAATTAACAATTAAAAATATTTCTTTTGAAAATAGTATAAATTAGAAATTTGTTCCCAATTAATAAAAATTAAAATAGAAAAGATTAGAGTTTGGGAAAGAATAAAGTTGAAATTAACTAACGAAACAGAAAATTGCAATATTTCTAATTTGCAAGATGTTAATAACTGAAATTATGGGACTTAAAAATACTTAAAAATTAAATTTATTGTGTTTGGAGGAAATTTATTAATTTTATTTGAATTAGTAAAGTAGGAAGGACTTCATTTAATAAATAAAACTTTAAAGCTCAAATATTTTTTCGCTGTATCTATATAAATTGAATATTTTGAAAATGTAAAATATTTTAGGTGCTCAAATTTGAACTATTTTTAATTTGTAGTTTAAGAGCATTGATGAGTGTAGTTTAAAAATTTTAAATTTATATGTAAAGTATCAATTGTAGTATGGACGGAATGAGAAATCTTGGATAGAAATATTTAATTATTAATTATATAATTTTTTAAAGAGAAAATATATACTTGATTAACAAAACGGTTTTAAATATATAAAAATTTCGCTATTCCATTTTTGGATGAAAATTGACAGTTTTTAGTTGAAAATTCAATTATTTGGTTGAAAATTCATGCATTTTGTTGAAAATTCGTTTTTTTTTTTTTTTTTGAAAATTAATCTGTTTTGATTGAAAATTGAATTATATGGTTGAGAGTTGAACCGTTTTGTTGAGAATTCATTTTATTAGTTGAAGATTAATCTTTGGTTGAAAATTTAACTGTTTTGTTTAAAATTTCTCCTTTTTTTGTTGAAAGTCTATTTTTAAACTGTAAATTAAACTTATACTCTAACTTTGGTTGAAAATCTATCGTTTTTAGTTGAAAATTAACTTTTTTGTTAAAATTTGATTTTTTTGGGTTGAAATTGGAACTGTTTTGTGAAAAATTCGTCTTTTTGGCTTGAAAAATCGACAATTTGGGTGAAAGTTCTTTTTCTCTCTTGACAGTAAAATTTTTCTTGATTAAAAATTCAACTATTTTTTTTTAAGGATTCAACTTTTCGTTAAAAATTCGTATTTTAAGTTGAAAATTGATCGTTCTTAGTTGGAAATTGGACTATATGGTTGCCAATGAACTTTTTTGTTGAAAATTCATATTTTCGGGTTAAAAATCAACTGTTTTGTAGAGAATTCGCCTTTTTGACTTGCAAATTTCACAATTTGGTTGAAATTTCCTCTCTCTCTTGACTGAAAAATCCTTCTTGGTTGAAAATTTAACTTCTTCGTTGAAAATTTGACTTTTTGAGTTAAAAAGTCATCCCTTTTGGCTAAGAATTCAATTTTTCGTTGTAAATTCGTCTTTTTTGTTGAATTCAGTTCTTTTTGATTAGAAATTAAAATCTGTTTTGTTTGAAATATCCACCATTACATATTTCATGAAGAATTCATCTTTTTTGATTGAAAATTCAACTACTTGGTTGAAAGTTAAAATTGTTTAAATTTTTAATTCATTTTCTTTGTGGAAGATTCATAATTTTAGTTGAAAATTCATCTCTTTGATTGAAAATGTAATTATTTTGTTGAAAATTCAACTATTTTGTTAAAAAGTCTTTTTTTTTTGTCGAAGATTCAACTGCTTTGTTGAACATTCGTGTTTATGGATACAAAATTTATCATTTTGGATTGCAAATTCATCTTTTGATCGAAAAATAATGATTTTTGCCTGAAAATTAATCTTTTATGGTTGAAAGTTAATTCTTTTTAATTGAAAAGTCTAATATCATATATTTGGTTTAGAATTTACATGTCTTGGTTAAAAATTCTATTATTTGTTTAAAACTTTAATTATTTTGCAGAAAATTCAACTCCTTTATTAAAAAGTCATTTTTTCGAAAATTCAACTGTTTTGATGACATTCGTGTTTTTTAAATAGAAATTTCGTCCTTTTGGATTGGAAACTAATCGTTTTTAGTTGGAAATTCGACTATTTGGTTGAAAATTCCACAATTTGGTTGAATTTTGTTCTCTCTATTGACTGAAAAATCCTTTTTGGTTGAAAATTCATATTTTTTGCATTAATTTTTCGGTTTTTGATTTAAACTTGAATTATTTTTTGGTTCAAATAGCAACCATTACATTTTTGGCCAAGAATTCATTTTTTTTTATTGGAAATTCAACTACTTGATTGAAAGTTCAACTCCTTTGATAAAAATTCATTTTTTTTGTGAAGATTCATAATTTTAGTTGAAAGTTCATCTCTTTGGTTGAAAATTTAACTATTTTGTAAAAAAGTAATCTTTTTTGGTCGAAAATTCAACTAATTTGTTGAAAATTCGTGTTTTTGTATAGAAAATTGGTCCTTCTGGATTGATAATTCATCTTTTGATAAAAAGATCATATTTTTTGGTTGAAAATTCATCTTCTATGGTTGAAGGTTAATTCTGGTCAATCAAAACGTGTAATATCAATTATTTGGTCCAAAATTTACATTTCTTGGTTAAAAATTCTACAGTTTTCTTAAAAAGCCATCTTTTTTGGTTGAAATTTAATTATTTTTATTTGAAAAGTCTGCTATTATATTTTGGGTTCAGAATCTATATTTTTTGGTTAAGAATTCTACTATTCGGTTGAAAATTTAATTATTTTATTGAAAATTCAACTATTTTCTTAAAAAGTAATTTTTTTGTGGTCGAAAATTCAACTGATTTGTTGAAAATTTGTGTTTTGGATAAAAAATTCGTCCTTTTGGATTGACAATTCATCTTTTGATAAAAAGATCATATTTTTTGGTTGAAAAGTCATCTTTTATGGTTGAAAGTTAATTCTTTTCAATGAAAATGTCTACGATCAATTATTTGGTCCAGAATTCACATTTCTTGGTTAAAAATTCTACAGTTTTCTTAAAAAGCCATCATTTTTGGTTGAAATTTAATTATTTTTATTTGAAAAGTCTACTATTATATTTTAGGTTCAGAATCCTTATCTTTTAATTAAGAATTCTAGTATTTTGTGACAAATTTAATTATTTTGTTGAAAATTCAACAATTTTATTAAAAAATCAACTTTTTTCTAACATTCGTCTTTTTGGATAGAAAATCTGTCCTTTTGGATTGAAAATTCATCTTTTGTAGAAAAGTAATCTTTTTTATTAAAAATGCATCTTTCTTTGTTAAAAAATTCAACTGTCTTCTAAAAGATTCGTCTTTTTGGCTTGAAAATTCAACTGCAACCGGTTTAAAATGCAACTGTTTTTGGTTGAAGTTTTATTAATGTACTTTTTTGCTGAAAATTAATTTTTTTGGCTTTAAATATCAAATGGTTCTCAAAATAAATAATTAAAAATATACAAATACAATCAAAAAATAATTTAAATCTAATTAATTAATTTTAATTAAATAATTAATCAAAAAACAATAATATACATTATATATTTTACCTTGGAATTCTAAAATGTTAAATTCATTTTAAAATTTACATAATAAAGCAATCAGTATTGAATAATTATTAAAAACGCAAATCAAACAAAATCAACCGGGAAAAATTGTAATTTTAGACCGGGAAACCCGGTAAATGGCCTGGATTTTTTTTTAAGATTCGAGTGGCCATCCTGATTGTAAAAGGAACCTTAATAAAAATCATGATTCTTTTACAGATCGCAAAGGAGTATTTGGAAAATATGTCATCAGATGACAGGCTCATAAGTTTCCTAAAAAGTCTTCCTCAGTCCTTTTCTGGAATGACAAAGGCCGTCTGGTCCACGGAAACAACGCCCATCGCGATGTTAGACGACGTAAGTTTTTCTCTGGAAATTCTGGAAAACCTGGAATTCTCCTTACATTTTTTTAAACTTGGAAAACCTGCAAATCTCCTTGAATTTTTCACGAGAACCTTGAATTTAAATTTTTTGCTTTTAAAACAGTCATTTTATTGAAATGTAAAGAGTAATTTGAATCCTTTAGTCTGTTATGAAAGAAACATCTCGTTTAGAATTAGAAGAAATCTTTCCGCTGAAAAGTATTTTATTTATCAAGATATAATTTATCTTTCACTCATTACGGAATAAATAAAGAGATTTCTAGGCACTTTTTGTAGACTTTACCAATTATTTTATAGGTTGCAATGAACAAGCTTTCATATTGTTAATTAATTCTATATGTTTTTCATTTCGTCTTCGATAATATAGAATGTTAAAGTATACATTTTTTTGTGATTTCAAATATTTGAAACAGGGTAGTACATCAGATTTCGAAGATTTTAAAACATTTCGATGATTTGAAACGATTTCAAGAGGTTTCAAAACATTTTAGAAGATTTGCAAAGATACTAAGGTTTCAAATAATTCAATGATTTTAACGAATAAAAAAGATTTCGCAAAGATTTAAGAAAAATTTCACAAATATTTCAAAAGATTTTACAAAGATTTTTCAAA
>CAKNYM010046060.1:50141-60761 GCA_932195095.1 Andricus curvator
AAAATACGATTTTTCAACAATATACAATAATTCTCAACCAAATAGTTGAATTTTCAACTAAAAAGGATTAATTTTAAATCAAACAGTTCAATTTTTTCCTAAAATCATGAATCTTCAACCAATCTTCTAGCCAAACAGTTCATTTTCAAACCAAATAAATGAATTTTTATCAAAAAATATGAATTCTCAACCAAATAGTTTGAATTTTTATCTAAAAAAGATCAATTTACAACCGAATAGTTGAATTTTCAACAAAAAGGAATAATTTTCAATCAAACAGTTCAATTTTCAACTAAAATTATGAATCTTTAACAAAAAAAGTTAATCTTAAACCAAATAGATCAATTTCTACCCATAAAGATGAATTTGTTGACCAAGAAGATTAATTTTCTACCAAAAAATACGATTTTTCAAAAAAACATATGAATTCTCAACCAAATAGTTGAATTTTCAGCTAAAAAGGATTAATTTTCAACAACAAAAATTAATAGTTTAACAGAGTAATATAAAGCTACTTTTACAAATGAAGAATCATTGTTATTCAATTTTATGTTACAATTTAAAAAAATAAATAAACACACCATGTGAGCAGTACAAAGCCTGAATTGCCAAAACTTTGCCAAAACTCACCCCTTAAGACACTAAAAAGTAATTTTTAAGTATCTTTTCTGAATTTTTTGAAAGTAAAATGAAAATTGAAGTCGCAAATTATATAAAAAATTGTATTATACAAATATGAAAAATAGTGCCCTTAAAATAACCATTTTTCCCCTTATCACCCTTAATTATCCACAAAAAATTACATTTTCTTTCTTTAAAACTTTTTCTTTCAATGTAAAAAAATGTATATTACATATTTTTAATAATCAGTTTTGAAGAAAGAAAATGTAATTTTTTGTGGATAATTAAGGGTGAAAAGGGGAAAAATGTTTATTTTAAGGGCACTATTTATACTAAATTTTTAACACTTTGGGGTACTTTAAAGGCCGTACCTCTAAACATTTTTTTAAAAATCTCAAAACATTAGAAAAAATTTTTTTCACAAAAAGACACAAAATGAGGGTATGAGACTAAAAAATCAGAGAAATAATTTTTTGGACCACCCTAGTGTCTATCCTACCTAGAAAACCTGGAAAATCTGGAATTGTCAGGGATTTTTTGTACAGTCAGGGAATTTTTTTGAGAGCGTGTTTATTTTTTTTCAATTGTAACATAAAATTGAATAACAATGATTGTTCATTTGTAAAAGTAGCTTTAATTTGTATATTACTGTTTTTAACTTTTTTTTTTTTTAATTAATCCTTTTTAGTTGAAAATTCAACTATTTGATTGAGAATTCATATATTTTGTTGAAAAATCGTATTTTATGGTAGAAAATTAATCTTTTCGGTGGAAAATTCGTTTCTTTGTTTGAAAATGGTACTAATTTGTTGAAAACTGTTTTTTCCCCCGATTGAAAATTAATTTTTTTAACTGAAAATTCAACTATTTCATTTTTGATTCAAAATAATTTTTTTTAAACCGAAAATTCATGTATTTTTGCGAAAATTCTTCTTTTTTGTTACAAAAATAATCTTTTTTATTGAAAAGTCGTATTTTTGGGTAGAAATTCATCTATTTAGTTTAAGATTAGTTTTTTTGGTCGAAGATTCATGATTTTAGTTGAAAGTTGAACTGTTTGATTGAAAATTAATACTTTTTAGTTAAAAATTCAACTATTTGGTTGAGAATTCATGTATTTTGTTGAAAAATTGTATTTTCTGGTAGAAAATTAATCTTCTTGATTAAAAATTCATATTTTTGGATAAAAATTCATCTATTTAGTTTAAACTTGAACTGTTTCGTTGAAGATTCATGATTTTAGGTGAAAATTGAACTGTTTGATTGAAAATTAATCCTTTTTAGTTGAAAATTCATCCCTTTGGTTGAACATTAATTTTTTAAACTGAAAATATAACTATTCAATTTTTGGTTGACAGAATAACTTTTTTAGTTGAAAATTCATGTATTTTGTTGAAAATTCATGTTTCTGGTAGAAATTAATCTTTGTCGTTGAAATTTCAACTATTCCAGTTAAAAATTCATCATTTATGTTGAAAATTAATTTTTTTTGTTTAAAAGTCAACTATTCCAGTTGATAATTCATCATTTTAGTTGAAAGTTCTTTTTTTTTTGGTTGAAAATTAATTTTTCCAGCTGAAAATGTAACTATTCCATTTTTGGTGAAAATTTATCTTTGTTAGTGGAAAATTAAAGATTTTACATCTAAATCCATGTATTTTGTTAAAAATTGGACTTTTTCTCATACAATTAATCTTCTTGGTTCAAAATACATCTTTATGGTTAAAAATTTATCCATAGTAAAATTTTATAAATTTAAATTTATTTAAAAATTTAGTAAATATATTTACTTTAAAATTTATTGATTAATTGTTTTGTTTAAAGAATGATTGTTTCAATTTCAATTGAAAATTCGATTCTTTGGCTAAAAATTGTAACAATTTGTTCAAAATTCTTTTTTCTCCGATTAAAAATCAATTTTTTTAACTAAAAATTTAATTATTTCATTTTTGATTGCAAATAGATTTTTTTTGTTCGAAAATTCATGTATTTTTGTGAAAATTTCTCTTTTTTGGTATAAAATTAATTTTTATGGTTGAAAATTCATATTTTTGATTAAAAAATTAAAAATGCATCTATTTGCTTGAGAATTCATGTATTTTGTTTAAAAAAAAACTTTCTTTGTAGAAAATTATTCTTCTTGTTGGAAAATTCATATTTTTGTGTAAAAATGTATCTATTTGGTTAAAAATTAATTTCTTTGGTTAAAGATTCATCATTTTCGTTGAAAATTGAACTGTTTCGTTAAAAATTAATGTCTTTTGTTCAAAAATGTTTTTTTTTGCAGAAAAGTAATCTTGTTGTTTGAAAATTAATCTTTTTGATTGAAAATTCATCTTTTTGGTGGAAAAATCAAGAATTCCAGTTAAATATTCACCATTTTAGTTCAAAATTGATCGATTTGTTTGAAAATGTAACTATTTTTTATTCAATTATTTTTTTTTGTTGAACATTTTTTTACAACTGAAAATGTACCTATTCTAATTGAATTTTCCATCCTTTTAGTTGAAAATTCGTCCCTTTGGTTGAAAATTAATTTTTTAAACTGGAAATTTAACTATTCAATTTTTGGTTGACAGAATAACTTTTTTAGTTGAAAATTCATATACTTTGTTGAAAATTCTTGTTTTTGGTAGAAATTATTCTTTTTTGTTGAAATTTCAACTATTCCAGTAAAAGATTCATCATTCATATTGAAAATGTATTTTTTTTGTTTAAAAGTAAACTATTCCAGTTGATGATTCATCATTTTAGTTGAAAGTCCTTTTTTTTTTGGTTGAAAATTAATTTTTTGAGCTGAAAATGTAACTATTCCATTTTTCGTGAAAATTTATCTTTGTTAGTGGAAAATTAAGGATTTTGCATCTAAATCCATGTATTTTGATGAAAATTGGTCTTTTTCTCATACAATTAATCTTCTTGGTTGAAAATACATCCTTATGGTTAAAAATTTAACTATAGTTAAATTTCATAAATTATAAAATTCATAAATTTAGTAAATATATTTACTTAAAAATTCATGATTTTGTTGAAAATTCATGATTTTGTTGAAAATTCAATTTTGCGATAAAAATTAACTGTTTTGGTTAAAGAATAATTATTTTAATTGAAAATTAATTTCTTTGGTTGAAAATTGTACCAATTTGTTCAAAATTTTTTTTCTCTGATTGAAAATCAATTTTTTTAACTAAAAGTTTAACTATTTCATTTTTGATTGAAAATCAATTTTTTTTATTCAAACATTCATGTATTTTTGTAAAAATTTCTCTTTTTTGGTATACAATTAATGTTTATGGTTGAAAATTCATCTTTTTGGGTAAACAATTAAAAAAGCATCTATTTGCTTGAGAAATCCTGTATTTTGTTTAAAAAAAGCCTTTCTTTGTAGAAAATTAATCTTCTTGTTGGAAAATTCATCTTTTTGTGTAAAAATGTATGCATTGGTTAAAAATTAATTTCTTTGGTTGAAGATTCATCATTTTCGTTGAAAATGGAACTGTTTAGTTAAAAATTAATCCTTTTTAGTTAAAAATTAAACTATTTGGTTGGAAATTGATCCTTTTTAGTTGAAAATTCAACTATTTGGTTGAGAATTCTTTTATTTTATTGAAACATCGTCTTTTTAGTAGAACATTAATCATCTTGGTTGAAAATTCATCTTTTTGGGTAAAAAAATAATTTTCTTAGTTGAAAATTTATCATTTCAGTTAGAAATTCATTTGTTTTGTTGAAAAATGAACCATTAGGTTAAAAATTTATTTCTTTTTGGTTTAAAATTTATTTTTTTCATTTGAAAATTTAAAGATTCCATTTTGGGATAAAAATTAATTTTTTTGGTTAAAGAATAATTATTTTAATTGAAAATTCATTTCTTTGGTTAAAAATTGTACCAATTTGTTCAACAATTTTTTTTCTCCAATTGAAAATCAATTTTTTTAACTACAAATTTAATTATATCATTTTTGATTGAAAATGTATTTTTTTTATTCGAAAATTCATGTATTTTTGTAAAAATTTATCTTTTTTGGTATAAAATTAATTTTTATGGTTGAAAATTCATTTTTTTGGGTTAAAAATTGAAAATTCATCCATTTGGTTCAGAATTCATGTATTTTGTTTAAAAAAGTCTTTCTTTGTAGAAAATTAATATTCTTTTTGGAAAATTCATCTTTTTGTGTAAAAATTTATCTATTTGGTTAAAAATTAATTTTTTTGGTTGAAGATTCATCATTTTCGTTGAAAATTGAACTGTTTGGTTAAAAAGTAATCCTTTTTAGTTGAAAATTCAACTATTTGGTTGGAAATTGATCCTTTTTAGTTGGAAATTCAACTATTTGGTTGAGAATTCGTTTATTTTGTTAAAAAATCATCTTTCTTGTAGAAATTTAATCTTCGTGGTGAAAAATTCATCTTTTTGGGTAAAAAAATAATTTTCTTAGTTGAAAATTTATTATTTTAGTTAGAAATTCATTTGTTTTGTAGAAAAATGAACAATTATGTTGAAAGTTTATTTCTTTTTGGCTGAAAATTTATTTTTTTCATTTGAAAATTTAAAGATTCCATTTTGGGATAAAAATTAATTGTTTTGGTTAAAGAATAATTGTTTTAATTGAAAATTCATTTTTTGTTCTGTTGAAAATTGTACCCATTTGTTCAAATTTTTTTTCTTGCGATTGAAAATCATTTTTTGTTAACTAAAAATTTAACTATTTCATTTTTCATTTAAAATATATTTTTTTTATTCGAAAATTCATGCATTTTTGTATAAATTTCTCTTTTTTGGTATAAAATTAATTTTTATGGTTGAAAATTCATATTTTTTTGGGTAAAAAATTACAAATTCATCTATTTGGTTGAGAATTCGTGTATTTTGTTAAAAAAAGTCTTTCTTCATAGAAAATTAATCTTCTTGTTGGAATATTAATCTTTTTGTATGAAAATTTATCTATTTGGTTAAAAATTAATTTCTTTGGTTGAAGATTCATCATTTTCTTTGAAAATTGAACTGTTTGGTTGAAAATTACTCCTTTTTATTTGAAAATTCAACTATTTGGTTGGAAATTGATCCTTTTTAATTGCAAATTCAACTATTAGTTTGAAAATTCATGTATTTTGTTGAAAATCGTTTTTTTTTTTGGTAGAAAATTAATATATATTTGAAAAAAACATGAAATTGTGAGAGAAGCTTTTTTCCAGGATTTGAGTAGACTCTGATTATTTCTTTTGAAAAATCTGTGCTCAGGGTGAAAAATATTTTTTTTATGGATGAGATGATAAGGGAGACAGGAGAATCAAGCTCAGTGCCTTGCATACGGTTCTCCAATTACGATTGCCTTCAATATAGATTATGATTACGCTATTACAGAATTAACTTAACCGCTGATATTCTATATCGTGCTCTAGTTCACAGGGGAAAGAGATTTCGTAGAAACGTGTGGGATTTCAACTTCTTATTATTTATTCACTCGTCGGTTTAA
Source organism: Andricus curvator (assembly GCA_932195095.1). NCBI lineage: Eukaryota > Metazoa > Arthropoda > Insecta > Hymenoptera > Cynipidae > Andricus > Andricus curvator. Next base: position 56,240 of record CAKNYM010046060.1, read on the forward strand.
AGTTTATGCAAATTCAAAATCGAAAAATAAATATAGAACCTGGTAAAGTCCTGGAATTTTGGAAATGAGCCGGGAAATTTTTATTCCCATTTCTTCTTGAAGTTTTATTTTATTTTTTATTTTAACAAATAATTTAATATATCTTATTGAATTATTTTAGTACTTTTCTTATTAAATTCAGATTGATAGGAATTAATTAAATTATGTTCTAATGATTTAAATGAGAGGAGCATAAGTTCGCTATATTTAGTTTCAATTAAAATTATAATAAAGCTTTCAAAATTGAAGTTCAAAACTCAAACAAATTGTAAAATTTGAATTCAAAACATAATTTGTCATTAAAGCTTTATACTTTAAAAATTTTTAATTAGAAGCGTTTGTTATTGAACAATTTCTAATTTCGTGAATCCGTATTCAAAGTTTCCATTTTTTCAAATTGTAAATGATAATTTGGAAATGTTTGACATCTTTCTGAAATTTTTGCGAAATCTTCTGAATATTTTGTAATAATCTTTTAATGTTTTTGAAATCTTTGCGAAATGATTGAAATTCTTGTGAAATCATTGACATTTTTTGAAAACTTTGTAAAATCTTTGAAATTTTTGCGAAATATTTTCAACTTTTCCTAAATCTTTGAAAGTTTTTGAAATCTTTTAGAACCTTTGATACCATTGTGAAATCTTTGTAAATTCTTCAAGAATTTTGTGAAATCATTTAAATATTTTGAAATCTTTCAAGCGTTTGTGAAATATTTGAAATTTTTTGAAATATTTCTGGAATCTTGGAAATCGTTGCAAAATCTTCTGAAATATTCCGGACTTTTTTGAAATCTTTGAAACTTTTGAGAAATATTTCTGAGATCCTTGCGAAATCTTCTGAGTTAAAAAAAAAATTTTTAATATCTTTGTAAAATCATTGAAATATTTCTGAAATCTTGGAAATCCGCACGAAATCTTGATCTAATATCTTCGTGAATTCTTTGAAATCTTTGTGAAATCATTAAACTTTCAAAATTTTTTTAAAAATCTGTTGGAATCTTTGAAATCTTTAAATCTTCCTGAAATATTAAAAAATTTTCGAAATCTGAAATTTTTTGAAATCTATAAAATCTTTGCGATATCTTTGAAATCTTTTGGAATCTTTGTGAAATATTTCAAATATTTTGAAATATTTTGAACTTTTTTAAATCTTTCAAATTTTATGAAATTGTTTAAAATATTTTAGAATCTTTGAAATCTTGGTGATATCATGCAGATTGTTTGAATTCTTTGTGAAATCTGAATTTTTTGCGAAAAATTCTAAAATATTACAAAATTGTTTGAAATCTTTCGGAATCTGAAACCTTTGTGAAATCTTTAAAATCTTTTGGAATCTTTGAAACCGTTGAGAAATCTTTTTGAGATGGGTGCGAAATGTTCTGATTTTTTTTTAATTTTTGATATCTTTTGTGAAATCTTTGTGAAATCACTCAAATATTTGTGAAACCTATGAAATCTTTGTGAAATCACTGCACTTTTTTTAAATCTTCGACATTTTTGGAAAACTTCAAAATCTTAAAAATTTTTTATAAAATCTTTGCATATCTTTGTGAAAAATTGTAATTTTTGGAAATCATTTAAATCTTTTAGAATCTTTGTGAAATATTTCAAATCTTCTGAAATATTTTGAACTTTTTTGAAATATTTTAAACCTTTTTGAAATCTTTGAAAGTTTTTGAAATCTTTGCAATCTTTTCGAATCTTTGAAACCTTCGAGGAATCTTTTTGAGATGGGTGTGAAATATTCTGAATTTTTAAAAAATTTCTGATATCTTTTGTGAAATCTTTGAAATCTTTGTGAAGTTATTGAAATCTTTGTAAAACCTATAAAATCGTTGTGAAATAATTGCACTTTTTTAAGATCTTTGAAATATTTTGGAATTTTTTTGAAATCTTCGAGAAATCTTTTATAAACCTTTCAGAAATATTTGAGAAATCTTATAAATTATTTTGAACTTTTTTAAAATCTTTGAAATTTTTGGAAATTTTAAACAATCTTTGTAAAATCCTTGCATGTGAAAAAAATTTTAATTTTTGGAAATCTTTCAAATCTTTTGGAATATTTAAAATATTTTGGAATTTTTGTAAAATATTTTGCGAAATCATTAAAATCTGTGTGAAATCATTAACGATTTTTTAAATCTTTTGGGATGCCTGTGAAATCTTTGAAATCTTTGAGAAATATTTTGAACTTGTTTGAAATTTTTAAAAATCTGGAAATCTTTTGCAATTTTTTAAATCTTTTGGAACATTTCAAATTTTTTATATTTTGCGAAATCTTATGTAATTTTTTGAACACTTTGAAATCTTTTGGAATCTTTCAAATCTTTCTGAAATATTTGAAGTTTTTAGAAATTTCCTGAAGTTTTCTGAATCTTTGAAATAGTTGTGAAATTATTTAAATATTTTGAAATCTTTGAAACCTTTGTCAAATTTTTGAGAATTCTTTGGAAGTCTTTGATATCGTTATGAAATCTTTGCGAAATCATTGAATCTTCTAAATCTTTGTGAAAATGTTGTGATTTTTTGAAATATTCAGGAATGTTTGTGAAATATTGAAAATCTTATCGAAATCTTATGAAATATTTTGAATTTTGTTTAAATCTTTGTGAAATCATTAAAATATTATGACATTTCTGGAACTTTTGAGAAATCTTTGCGAATTCTTTGGAAATCTTTGATATCTTTGTGAAATCTTTGCGAAATCATTAAGTCTTTTAAATCTTTGTGAAATAGTTAAAATTTGTTGATATCTTTAAAATATTTTAGAATCTTTCTGAAATATTTCTGGAATCTTGGAAATCCTTGCGAAATTTTCTGAAATATTCCGGACTATTTTTAAATCTTTGAAAGTTTTGGAAACCTTTAAAATATTTTGGAATCTTTGAAACCTTTGCGAAATCTTCTGTAACATTTTAAACTTTTTAAAATCTTCAAAAGATTTTGAAATATCATTTAAGTATTTTGAAATCTTTGAAATCTTTTGGAATTTTTGAAACTTTTGAGAAATCTTTCTGAGATCCTTGCGAAATCTTCTGAATTTAAAAAAAATCTTTGATATTTTTGTGAAATCATTGAAATCTTTCTGGAAATCCTTGCGAAATTTTCTGAAATATTCTGGACTTTTTTTAAATCTTTTAAAGTTTTGCAAACCTTTAAAATATTTTGGAATCTTTCAAACCTTTGCGAAATCTTCTGAAGCATTCTAAACTTTTTAAAATCTTCAAAAGATTTTGAAATATCATTTAAATATTTTGAATGTTTTGGAATTTTTGAAACTTTTGAGAAATCTTTCTGAGATCCTTGCAAAATCTTCTGAATTGAAAAAAAAATCTTTTGTTATCTTTGTGAAATCATTGAAATCTTTTTGAAATCTTGGAAATCCTCCCAAACTCTTCTCAAATATTCTGAACTTTTTTGAAATCTTTCAAATCTTTTTGAAATCTTTGAAACTTTTGAAATCTTGGAAACCTTTAAAAAATTTTACGAAATCATAATAGTTAATACATAATTAATTTTACCTGTGGTTCCACCTCCTGGTGGATCACTACTAATAACTCCTGGAAATCTCAGGCAACGAAAGTCCAAACCAAATCTATGATGATAATATTCCCCAAGAAGTTCTGCATGTACTTTGCTAACTCCATAAATGGTCCTTGGTCGTTGAATTGTAACATTTGGAGTTGGATTCCTGGGCGAGTCGGGACCAAAAGCACCGATAGTGGAAGGTACAAAGATCCTCAGATTATACTGTTTAGCCAATTCGACTACGTTGTGCATTCCTTGAAATCAAAGAGAAATTAACAGATAAATTCCCCTATTCAGTCCCTTTTTTTCCCTATATTTTTCTCAAAATCCCCTACAATCCCTATACTTGAGAATTTCGTCCATTTTTAGGGTTTCGTAACCCCGGGCAGAAATCCTTGTAGTAAACATTGTAGTGATTTTGTAGACAAAAGGTCCAAAATCAAAAATAGGGCCCAAATTGACATAGTACCCAAAATTGACATAGGGCCGAAATGCGATATGGGCTCCAAAATAAACACAGGACCACAAATTGGCGTTGGGCTCAAAGTTGAAATAGGGCTCAAAATAGACATAGGGCCTAAAATTGACATAGGGCCAGAAAGAGACATAAGGTCTAAAATAGGTATAGGGCCCAAAATTGGCATAGGGCAGAAAATTTATATAGGGTCAAAAATTGATATAGGGCCTGAAATTGATATAGGGCCTAAAATTGATATAGGGCCTAAAATTAATATAGGGCCCAAATTCGTCATACGACCACAAACATACATAAGGTCCAACATAGCCATAGGGCCCAAAATTGATATAGGACCGAAAATTGACATAGGGTCAGAAGCAGACATAAGATCCAAAATAGACATGGGGCAATAAATTGGCATATGGCCGAAAAGTGATATGGGGTCAGAAGCAGACATAAGGTCCAAAATAGACATGGGGCAAAAAATTGGCATATGGCC
>CAKNYM010046061.1:3191-17034 GCA_932195095.1 Andricus curvator
TCACGTCTTTCTTTTCCAATCTCCTTTTCTCTATCTCATCCTATCCTGCTTCTATCAACGTCAATATTTTTCTATCTCTCTATCAATCTAAACTACCGTTATCTTTTTCAATCTCCTTTTCCCTATCTAGATAAAAGATAGAGAAAAGGGTATTGAAAAAGATAGACGTGAATTTATATCGTAAAACAGATAGAGAAAGATAGAAGTTGATAGATGTATGATACAGTGAGATAGGGAAGAGGAATTGAAAAAGATAGATGTAAATTTAGATTAATTCAGAGATAGAAAAATATTGACGTGGATAGATAAAGGATAGGATGAGATAGAGAAGAGGGTATTGAAAAAGATAAACGTGAATTCAGATTGAAAAATAGATAGAAAAAGATAGACGTTGATATATGTATGATAAAATGAGATAGGGAAAAGGATATTGAAAAAGATAGACGTGAATTTAGATTGACAAAGGGATAGAAAAAGATTGAGTTGGGTAGACAAAGGAAAAGGTGAGACAGAGAAGAGGGTATTGTAAAAGATAAACGTTAATTTTAGATTGAAAAATAGACAGAGAAAGATTGACGTTGATAGATGTGTGATACAATAAGATACCCAGATAACAATTGTGATATGCACATAACCTGCACTGTGTGATTCTCATGCTGCGCGTGCAAGAGAGTGTCCATTTCGCCATCATGGAATGATGGGCACGTGGCTGCGCGCGTTATGACTTGCATTTCGCTATCACATATGCCTTCACAAAATGTGAGAAAAATGCGACGCACATGTGACGGCATCATAAAGGCAAAATAGTTGTCAAACATCTTAAAGAAATAATAATAATAATATATATTATTGACTTTTTAAATTTATAAAGGTTAAATTTTCAACACATATGAAATTGGTGTACAAACTGGCATTACACATTCCTGACGAAATAAATAAATGTTTGCCGCGAAAGTAATTAAATGGAATTTTATTTTTACAATTATATGAAGATAAAAATAAAAATAAATCTTCGTAATATTATAAATTTATATTTTAATTTTTAAATATAAACAGTACATCTGAAATTTTATTATTATATAATAATTAGTAATTATTATATATTTTATGTATTACATACATTATGAAGGAGATTTCTATATTAATAGAATTATTACTTTTTGAAATAAAAATTACCAAGTGCGTTTACGAATTTGAATGAAGCGGGCGCGCTTAGCAGAATCAAATGGTGGAAGATGGGAGGCTGATTTGACCAACGAAGTTGAACGTCTCTCCCAAAACCGCATGCATATAGTTTTGACATATGTTCTATGTTGACATATATTTCGACTAAATTTCGGCAACAGCTCTAGAGTGTTCTCGCGTGCTTTCTCTGTATTGTTGAAATTCCTCTTATATTTATTTGGTGCGTTGTCGCTATAACATCAGTGTAATATTAACGTACACATGGTGACTACCTAAATTTTGAATTGATTAATCCTAGTGGGCAAAAAAAACGGAGGACGTCTTTACGGCATCCACGACATTTTTACGACGTCGCAAAGACGTCCTATGTCCGTGTCGTAAAGATATCTTTAACACTTCTTTAAGACATTTTAATGTCGCAAAGATGATTTTACGTCATCTTTGCGACACGGACATACGACGTCGTAAGATGTGTTTTAATTTTTTGCCCACTGGGAATCCTAAACGAAGAAGTAATATATCCATACTTCTTTGTCCCCTTTTGGTGATTTCATATTCCTAACCTCAAAATTCGGAAAAATGTGAAACTCTTAATTGAAATAATTGAATCTTTTTTATAAATACTGTATTTGTTTGAAAAAACTTATTGAAAAAATTAACGGCTAACTTTTAAAAAAAGTATAAAGTAATCTGTCTAGACCTCGCAGTGCATACAGAAGTATATATTTAGTGGTGGCTGGATTATTAATAAAATACTGAAAAAGTTGAAAATTTTTAAGTATATTATACGTGCGTTGCTCCTGTTGCAAAATAAATTATTGATTAATAATTTAAATAAATAATTGTCATTAAAGAAACTCTGCTCATCGCCCTGTCGTGCGATAAATGTGTGTATGTTTGCGCAAAGTTTCACAATCGTGAAAACACGTATTGTTTTTAATTCTTTAAACAAAATTTTTAACCAATTAATTACTTTCCTTTTATTTCATAATAATAATAGTCATAAATATAAATTTGTAAGATTTCTAATGAAGAATCATAATTTGCAAGTGATATGTGACGCAGATTATGACTGTCATAACGTGCGAGCGATTTGAGCCTCAATTGATGACGCATATGTCTCATTAGGTGAGAGCACATTGTGCGGATTGATCCGCAGATATGCGTGCGGATACGCCATCATTTTGCAAGCATTTTGTTATCTGGGATAGGGTAGATGATATTGAAAAAGATAAATGGAAATGTAGATTGATTTAGGGATACAAAAATATTGACGTGTATAGATGAAGAATAGGATGAGATAGAGAAGAGGGTATTGAAAAAGATAGACGTGAATTCAGATTGAAGAATAGATAGAAAGTTTTTATTTTTTTATTAATGTTGATAAACGTAGAAGAGGATGAAATAAAGAAAAGGAGATTGAAAAAGATAGACGGGAATTTAGATTGACAGTGAGATAAAAAAGGTTGATATGGATAAATAATGGATAGGATGAGATAGAAAAGACGGCGTTGAAAAAGATAGACGTGAATTTATATTGACAAAGAGATAGAATGGGATAAATTCTCTCCATCTCTTTCTATTATAAAGATTCAAAATTATTCAAAAAGATAGGATCTATATCTTTTTAATTCCAGAAGGGGACGCTAGGTGGCTGAGGGTAAAAGTAACCAACAAGTGAAATCAGTCTTCGGGCCTATAAGTAGAGGCCTAGCCAACCGTTTTCTTCCAAGTTCGTCACAGTTGTCGACTGTGAGATAGAGAAATTATTTTTACTTATGTAGGTATATAAGCATGGACGTCACGTTGTCTTTTTGATACGTGGTCAAAGTCAAATTAATTTTTTAATTAATTTTTTAACTTTTTGATGGACTCCCCAATTTTGAGGGATAGAAAAAGAAAAGTCTTCGGTGACGAAGAATAGAGAAAGAGATTGAAAAAGATTAAAATTCGTAATAGATAGATAGACTAAGGGATAGAAAAAGATAAAGAGTCTTCGGTCACGAAGGATAGAAAAAGAGATTAAAGAAGATTGAAATTCGTAATAGATAGATAGACTAAGGGATAGAAAAAGATAAGTCTTCGGTCACGAAGAATAGAGAAAGAGATTGAAAAAGATTAAAATTCGTAATAGATAAATAGACTTAAGGGATAGAAAAAGATAAGAGTCTTCGGTCACGAAAGATAAAGAAAGTGATTGAAAAAGATAAAAATTCGTAATAGATAGATAGACTAAGGGATAGAAAAAGATAAGAGGCCTCGGTCACGAAGGATAGAGAAAGAGATTGAAAAAGATTCGAATTCGTAATAGATAGACTAATGGGTCGAAAAAGATAACAGCAGTCCTTCGTGATGAAGGATAGAGAAAAAGATAGAAAGTTATTGAGATTAGGGATAAGAAAATATAGCATTTTAGGGATGCAAAGTGACCCATTGAGAGAGATAGAATAGTTCTATCTTTTCCTATCCCCAAATTTCTATCTTTTTCAATCTTTTTACTTCCAGCAGGGAAGGTTCCTTTGCCAAATTCCTGCACAGGAACCGTCCAGATTACCTGTACAGGTTCGTGTACAAGAACATGTACAAGATCCTTCGAGGTTGCTGTACAGGATTTTTCAGGTGGGATGGGCCTGCAACAGTACTAAGTACCGAAGAGGAAAACGATCTAGTCAGCTGGATATGTCATTGCTGCAAAGCTGCGTTTCCCGTTACGAAACCTCAATTATTTGAAAGCGTTCAAGTAATTTGTGAAAATCCTATCTTTTATAATTTAAATGAAATACAAGGTTTAAATTTCCTAAATTATTTGTAACTTCACTTAAAATAAAATCGCAGTATTATAAGCGCAGTAATTGGGTTACTGCAGTAGTTGGCGCGCAGTAATTCATGCAAACCCGCAGTAATACCTACATGGAACATTTTTTTTAGATTCGCATTTTTCACGTAAATCTAATTTCTTTTCACGGTTTAACGACTGAATTCGTTGCCAGCTTATAAACACATAAATTAATATTCTTCTTTTTTTAAACTGTTTCTTAAGGTGTCAGCAATACCACAGTTTACCCTATATTTAAGAAATCAAAGAGATAAAAATTGAATTATTTTTCATTTGAATTGCTTAGAATTGTACAATATAATTTTTACAATTGCATAATATTTTAATTTTCAATTTAGGCCATCCAAACTGAACATTTTTTAATTTAATGCCCTCAAAATTTAACAATTGCGGAAAAGGATTATAAACTGTACATTTTCAAATTTGTAGCGTTAAGGTTTGAAAATTTCAAAATTTTCTAATTCTAGCTTTTAAAACTAAACAATAGAAAAACCGTTAGTGGTTACAAAAAACCTTTTTATAACAGGCAATAAAAACTGCATCTTTTAACATTTGAATTAGTTTAATTTAAATTGTTTAAAATTAATAATTGTGAAAGTTTGCCTTATAATTTTCAAAATCCAACCATTTGAATTTGTATTTCAATATTAATTCTTACGAAAAGGAACCCCTGAAATTTCAGCCTTATAGCGTTCAAAATATTTTAACTTTGGAGGCTTCTAATATGAAACAATCGTTTAATTTTCAACCATAAAATTTTGAACGTTTCATTTTGAAATATTTTAACTTTGGTTATGAATGATCGAACATGTGGTTAGCATATTTTGTACAAGGCCCCTTTTTAAATCGTGAGTTAAAAATTTTTCAACCTTGAAAAACTTGTCAGTGTGTTGGGAAGTAACGAGTTAAAGATTAACAAAATTCATCAAAAATGTACAGTTAACGTAACTTTTGGTGCTTTTGGTAGCAGGCTGAGTGCGCTTATTCATGGAATTCAAGAAATTTATGGAATTCACGGAATGCAAGGAATTTATGTAATTCACGGCCAACGGCCATACCACGCTGAAAAAACCAGTTCTCGTCAGATCACTGAAGTTAAGCAGCGTTGGGCGCGGTTAGTACTTGGATGGGTGACCATTCGAGAACACTGCGTGCTGTTGGCATATTATGGGTGTGGTGAGCCCACACTTGTAGTTATTTACTACAAGAAACTATCCACCTAGAAACACTACCCAAATCGGGTAGTGTCACGCCTACCCTGAAAGGGAAATGGCTTAATGGTATACTACTACTACGGAATTCACGTAAGTAAAAAAATTCATAGAATCCACGGAATTTACGGAATGCAAATAATTCCTTAAATTCCTCCACCTAATAGATAAGGCATTCCAAACTGAATGATTGAGAACTTAAAAATGTTACAAATTGACGATTTCAAACTGCGTATCAAAGCTTCAAAATTGGACGTGTTTCAAATTGGGCAATTTCAAATTAACATTCAAAATTTAAAGAAATTCAAATCGAACTCGAACAAAATTGCTTAACTTCATGTACTAGCAAGTGGCATTTAAAGTGATCAAATAGGTTTTTCTTTCAAAAAGTAGAAAAATTCTGGGTAAAAAAAGAACAAAAAAAACATTTCTCGGTTTTCAGGGCCAGCGGTTACCCAGAGTTTAATTTTTTTAATTGTGCTACAACATTTTTTTAAATATTCATATTACCACGTTGCCAGGTGTTCATTTATTTTTTCGTCTACATATATGTATATTAATTTTCCCTTTTTATAATTATTTTAATAACCTGTAATAAAGTTTTTTCTAATTTGTCTAAATATAAATATATTTAAAAAGTTAAATAAAAATATCTTGTGTTTCTTTTCTTTCCTCCCCCAAATTATGTAGTCAAATTGAAAATTGCCTGGCTGTTGCGTGAGTTGTAAACGAAATGTTTAATCGATATAATATAGAGAGCGAAAGCAAGCAGTCGGAAAACAACTGAAAATGTTATAACACGAATTTAGACAAATTTATAATTTAATATCTCAAAGATTGGTTACCCATCACATGATAGTTCTTTTTTAGGTTTTGTTTCACTTAACTGAATTATTATTTATATACTCGAAAAATGTCGGACATCACAAAAAATCTGTTATCCACCTACTATGGATTTGGCAAGGAAGTCGACGCTGCTAAAACATTATCTGTTCATGATTGTGCTAGTCTGTTAAGTGATGATACGAATATTTCACTTGTTGACGAATCATTGGAAAATAAGGACAACACTTCAACAAAAGAAAGCACGAAGGTGCCACATTTAAAGGATAAATATTTATTTACTTACAATAAATGAACTTTTTCAATTCCTTTTATAAGTAATCAAAAAATGCACTCACATCTGAACGATACGAAATATTAATTAAGAAAAGTTCCTATTACAAACTCATTGGTAAAATAAATTCAAATTTTCTGTGGTAAATAAAAACGTTTATAAACTATCAATTATTTGTAGTAAATATAAATGAGAATTTCCGCAGTTAAGGATGTACACTATTTACAATCAATTTCAAAAGTAGCCTATCTTTGAAATAATTTATAAAATCGAAAAAATAGATCTATCATTACTTTCTGCAAATCTTCACGGAGGATTCTAAGCGTACTTCAGAAGAAAATAATTCAGGTTAAAATTTTTTATCTAACAGTAGTTATTTAGTTATTTTTCTTTAGGGAAAAGTTACCATTCTTATTTAATCCTAACGATCAAGGTCTCATTTTATTCTTTGAAGCCTTCTCCACAATTATATTTGGTGAGTTTTGTTTAAGAAATTAATTTAGAAATCATAGTTATTATTTTTATAAACAATGGTAGTTTAAATTTTAATAAAAACCACCCAAATAGAAATATAGAGAATCCTTCAAAGAATAAAATAAGGCCCTGATCATTTGAGGATTAAATAAGAATTGTATCTTTTCCCTAAAGAGAAAGCAAAAACTAAAACTCGAAATAGCTACTGTTAAATAAACATTTTTAACCTGAATTATTTTCTTCTGAAATACGCTTAGAAGCCCTTGTCAAGATTTACAGAAATTAATAATAGATTATTTTTTGTCGATTTTGTGAAACATTTTAAAGATTGGCGACTTTTGAGATTGACTGTACGTCGTGTACATCCTTAATTACACTGGTATACAAGGGTTGTGCTAATGGGAAATGACTAGGTGTTTTCGATAGATTTTTGCACGCTGAACACTAATCTGGACTCAAAAGTTGTCCATCACGCATAGTTTTTTGAGAAAATGGGTGTTGAAACCCCCAAAAAAGGCGTTTTTGGCCATTTTTGGAGAACCGTGTGCACTAAACCCGGAGTATTAGAACCTTCCAAAATGTCTAAAATTCAAGCCTGTCATTTCCCCTTTTGACCCCAATAAACCAAAATTTAACCGCATCTTACCTTGAAGCCCTGTGCGCCTTTGAGCACAGTCGTGTACATTGATGAGCCTAAGGGTTGATTCCAAAGGGTGCAATGTTAGTTCATTCATCCATGGGTCATTCAGCGTTGTCCTTACAATTAGGCTCGATCCGAATTTCCAACCAGGAAATTTTCAAAAATGTTGTCTCCTTTCAAACTGAAATGGGTTGACTCAATTGACTGGAGGGTTGTTTTGAAGGGGTGCTTTGTGGATCATCCCATTCAAGGGGAGGTGAAAGCTTACTGTTGTTGATCCGTATATGACATGTGAGTTGATACCATTTGTTTTATTTTTAGACTCTAGAAACTGAGATGAGGTTAACTATTCAACTTAAGGGTTGTTTTTATAGGGTGCAATGTACGCCGATCCATCTGCAAGGCGCACAGGGCTTCAAGGTCAGATGTGATTAAATTTTAATTGATTGGGGTCGAAAGGGGTATGACAAGCTTCAATTTGAGACATTTTGGAAGGTTCTAGGACTCCGGATTTAGTGCCCACGGTTATCCAAAAATGGCCAAAAACGCCTTTTTTGGGAGGGTTCAACCCATTTTTTCAAAAACTATACGTAATGGACAACTTTTGAGGTTCAGCGTGCGAAAATCTATCAAAAGCGCATTTGAAACGAACCGAGATATTCAATAAAATGCGTTTGCATCTGTACCTTATAACGTATGGGAGTTTTTGAAAAAAGGTACTGTTCTTGGGTAAATCGGACATGCTCTGTTCATTAAAACAAAAAAATGGCGAATTCCAATTATTTATATGCAAAACTGTAGATATGCTGGATATATTAATGCACAAAGTCGCCGAGAATCCTGACTAATAAACACATCTGCGTAGATGTGCTGCCTAATACAGGAATCAGCCTTTAAGGCCCTCTCAGTTTCCTGCTGGAGAAACTTAACAACTACAAATTTTCCAAAAATTGATAAAAAAATAAAATTATGATGTAATTATTAATTTATTATTAAATTACAATCAATTGTTCTCTAATTATTTCAGATAATTAATAATAATTATATTAATAATAAACTAGAATTTTGTTTGCTTCACAAATAAAAAATGCTGATGTGCTATTGAAAAGAAGGATCGGTGGCTCAAAGTTACCCTCGAATTTGGGTGAAGAAACTTAACATTCGATTTCGGGAAATCGGGCTGAAGAAAGACCGAGGATCCTCATGAGCAAAACACATCTGCGCAGATGTGTTGTTTTTATCAGGATCGGAGGGCTCAGCACTATCCCAAATCCTGGAATTCGTGTAGATATGCTACAATTTCTATAGATGTATTGTTCCTTCGGCCGGAATTCACGAAAATCGCTGCAGATATGCTAATTGAGACCTAATTATCTCGAGATTTAATTATAATTTTTAATAACGATTAGCATAGTTAAATTTTTCTTTTCATTACGAATCCAACCATATAAAAAAACCCATTTTTGATCAAAATGCAGTTGTACAGTTTCTTCAACAGGACGGCAGTGTTATTGTTCTCGAGAGTGAATTTTAAATTAAGAAAAGAAATGATTTTTTAGGAAGATGATAACATGGAACACTGCGAGAATGGATTTAGCACTTTGGACGACAAATCCACAATTGAGGATGAAGAAGTATTTGAAGATGATGATCTCTTGAATGAATATGTGGACATCTTAGAGCCACTTCGAAAACAAAATGATTCAGAAAACTTCAAAACAGACGCTCATTTTCATGAGGTTAATTTTGAAAAACTAAATAATCAAGAAAATTTTAACACAGAAAATTCTATAGAAACAAGTTCATATCCTGAAAAAGTAAATGAAGAACAAAAGCATGATAAACATTCAAGTTCTTGTGTAGAATCTTTGTCGAAGAAGCGTCCTTCTTGTAACGGAATTTTCTCCGACCTAAGCGGATCAGGAATTAGTCTTTTTCCAGAAGATATGTTTATACAATTCCCGAACTTAAAGGTTTGATTTTAAAATTCGATAATATTATAGAAAAAAGTTATATAGGGTTCTTGTATTTCAATCGCTTTTTTCTAATTACTCATATTGAGGACTTCAAACTTAAAAGTTCGCAACTATAATATAGAAATAAATCAGTAGAATCTTTAAGCGTTCAGTTTCAAAACTTTGAAAATTCCATTTTCTCCAATATTTCTGCCACTCTGGTTATATAATGACAATAATAATCTAATGTAAATAATCCCCAGATGCTTTACTTGGAGGGAAATAGCTTGAAAGAACTTCCAGGCGCACTTTTCAAAACTTTAACATTCCTCCAATGGTTAGATGTGAGAAAAAATCAATTGAATTGCCTGCCTCCAGATATTAAGTTCCATCCAAATCTTAAAACTATTTTAATTCAAAGAAATAAAATGGAAAGATTGGGACTCGAACTTGGTACGTCAATTTACAATAATTACCTAAAAACTACGTCTAATTAAAACTTTAACAATTACCAAGTCATCTTCTTTAAGGTACATTGCCGAAATTAAAAACACTTCAAACGGCACAAAATCCTCTGATTTATCCATCCACGGAAATTTTATCTCTCGGATCTACTGAGATTTTGAGATATTTACGTGATGAATGGAATAAAATCCATCGTAACGAACCAATTAAATTATCAAAAGGTAGGTAACTCGGTACTACTAAAATTATACCAATGATGTTATTAATTTTAATTGCGGTTATACTAATTAAAAAAACTAAAACAATTGAATCGTTTCGAACAGGTGCTGAAGAAATTACACAAAAGCCTTCCATGATATTATGTTATCAACCGAAAACAAACAACAAGAAAATGTTGAAAGTGACGAAAAAAGGATCCGCATTTAAAGCACCGGAAAAAAAATCAGTGAGGAAAAAAATGTGGAATTACAAACCAAGCAATAGGTACAATATTCCATCGCTTAAAAACTCCAACAACTATAATGGAGAGCTTATTTTATATGAAGAATGTGTTTCTCCTTTATATCTCAAGAGCGAATTGAGAAATGCAACAACCATTATAAAAAATACACGTAGATTTCTTGATGAAAACATTAAGAATAAAAATATTCCCATATTAGGAATGCATGATATAATAAATAATATTTTGATACTGGCGGGCCCTTCCCCACGATCTCATTACGTCAGAAACCACGTAAATCACCTCGTCAGTCATACAATTTTGTTTAAAAAACTTTGTGAATTACACTCATTGAAAATAGATCTCAAAGATTGAGAAAATATAAAAGAACAATATTATGCTAAATCGTTAAACAAAGAGAGAGAAAAAGTAGGGAAACAAGACTTTGATATTATAATGACTAACGCAACATCTAAAAAAATAGATCCTCTTCGATTAAAAGAACCACAATTAATGTTAAATTTGTTGGAAAATTATTTACGTGTAAAAAAAATAGATGTATATTTTTTACATTAAGTTAACGAATAGAAAATAAGATTTAATAAAGGCTGCATGAAGTGTTATTGGAATTATTTTACTCAAATATTTTAGCAAATTTATTATTTATTTTTATTAATTATATACGCAGATACGACAGTTTTGAGGCAAATGAGTCTTTAGAGGATCGACTATTGTGGATCGAAAAAGCAAAAGAGTTTTTAGAAAAAAGGGCTTCAGCGCTTCAAAAGTTACTGTAAGTTTAATAGATTATTTTATTAATTTTTGGTCAACGATTTTATAGTCATTTCTGTTGTTTAGAGACTGCTCCACTTTAAGAAATTGGAGATATAATCGTAGCAGTTTTGAAAAAAGTATGGTTAAAGCAGCAAACCGAACCGAAGGTATGGAAATTATTTATAACACTAAATTTGTATACCATTTTGGGTATAAAGAATTTTCCAGTCATTTTTTAGACATCCTGCTACAAGGTAACCATTAAAATCTAAAAAAAATCTTTTTCTTAGTTATTAAAATTTGTCGATTGAAGCCTTCACACTGAAAAATGTATAATTTAATAATAATTTTTTAATTGACGAACCTAATGTGGAACAAATTTTTTGAAAATTAAACGTTCAAATTTGACAGGTGACAATTGAAACGATCAATATTTTTAAATTCCACATTGCAAACCTTCTACGCTATTTGATTTCATTTAAGAACTTCAAAATCAAACAATCTCTATACATATTTCTGATTCAAAGCGTTAAAAATGACATAATCTTAAATTTGAAGTGACTGGAATTGTACATATAATATCAAAATGAAAAAATTATATACTTTCAATAGGTGATTTAAAATCAAATATTTTGAAAACCTTGAAAAAGTTTTCTCATAAATCCTACACTTTATAAAATAGAAGCCATTAAGATTGCAAAGATATTATTTGAAGATTGGACTAATTTTTAATATCTGACACGTTTCAAATGAATCAATTTTGAACTACAAAAAAAATAATTTTATTCAAAACCACCATGTTATGAGCCTATTACGCCCCCAGAAAAGTGAACGTTTAAATTACCCTTTACCATACCGACCAGTTAGCGGCAGTTAATTAGTTCCACAAATGGCCACTGAATAACGCACAATGTATTTCATTAATTCACTGTATATATATATATATATATATATACATATATATATATATATATATATACACATACATATATATATATCAGCGCGAGCATAAGGTCACACATGTATTTTATATGGATGACCTGAAGATCTATGCCTGTGGTAAAAGCAAACTTCAAACTGCTATAAATATTGTCAAGAACTACACAGGAGAGATTGGGATGGACTTTGGTTTGGACAAGTGTGCCAAAATTCATCTGAAGAAAGGAAAGATTACTGGCGTTCCCAAGGACCCTGAGCTTGTGGATATAAGTGTTATCAGATATCTATGTATAGGACATAGACATGTATAGGAGAGACCTATACATACCTGGGCGTGCCTCAAAACCGCATTCAGGACGTAACATCAGTGAAGGAGTCTCTCCGAAGCAGATACAAGCATCTTCTTCGACAGATTAGGTCTTCCAATCTGTCGGCGTTGAACAAGGTATCTGCGACTAACATGCTTGCCGTCCCGGTTCTACTCTACTCGTTTGGGGTAGTTCAATGGACGAAGAACGAGCTTGAGGCCCTTGATGTTATTACACGTAAGATCATGCATATGCATAAAAGCTTGCATATCAATTCGTCAGTTCCGCGATTATATATTTCACGCCGTCAAGGCGGACTTCTGAATCTCCAGTGTCTTCATAACCGGATTGTTCTAAGTACAGCTTACATCGTTGCGAATGGCAGAGATCCTCTCCTAAAGATGGTCAGGAACCACGAGATGATTGGCGAACGAGCGTTCCCTTACAAAGCCGCGGAGCAAGCGGCCGAGATCCTTGGCCTGCATTTTAACATCAGAAGTGAGGAAAGTGCATTACTCCATCTAGATGCTTCACTTCTAAAAGCCGAAGAAAAGAAATGAGAGGTTGAAAAATTTCTCCAAGAGCTACTCGACAAGAAAATGCACGGAAACTTTCACAGAAATGTAGAAAAACAGTCCTTGTCGAAGGAGCAAACTTTTCCTTGGGTCGCTTCGCATCCTCAAGACACACGTGGGTTTCGCCGGCCTGTCGTTGTGATTTCGTCGTGCCCTGTAACCACCCATCTCACGGTTGTGAGACGTGGCCACAAGTGTGATTTACCGCGGTTCTACTGGGGGATATTGACATTTTTTTTAGATGGCAGTTGCTCTCAGTGGGACCCTGCGGTGGTTGTTTAACTCTTTTTTTAAATTATATATATATATATATATATATATATATATATATGTGTGTGTGTACACGTCATACGAAGTTACCAATCACAGCTCAAACAAATGGCTCCCACATCAATCGTATGTTTTCATCTACAACAATAGAATCCGTGAAACCTTCAAATATCAGCAATTACGTCGCAAAGTGTTATAAATGTAAATCTTCGTACAGTCAAAATCATGGAAAAAACAACCAAAATGCCACCCCTCAACATAAATGAAGAAGTGAAAGAAGCAAAGCAAGATTTAGTACCCCAAAAATCTAAGGATAAATATGAGCTGGCCTTCGAGAAATTTGACAAATGGAGAAAACAAAACAGAAGAATTTTCGGTCAGTGATCATCATCATTATCAAAAAACATTCACTTCATAGGACGTACTCGCACCATTTCGGTAAAGGGCTATCTAATGCTCACTTTTCTGAGGGCTCTACAGTCTCATAACATGGTGGTTCCGAATAATAGTACATTGTGTTACAAGTGCGGGAAGTTGAACATTCCACGAGTGTTACAAACTTCACACGAGTGGAATGTCTTCCAGCACATGTCACACACGATATTTTTTGCAAAAAATGCATGAAAATGCAATGAAAAATACGATATGGAGGTCG